>PVIC010029068.1:0-22799 GCA_004025085.1 Thryonomys swinderianus
AAAAAAAAAAAAAAAAAAAAAAAAAATTTAGAAAAAGGGCTAGGCATGGTGGGGCACACTTGTAATTCCAGCACTCTGGAAGCCTGCAGCAGGAAGATCATAAGTTAGAATCCAGTCTGAGAAATTTAGCAACTTGGCAAGACCCCATCTCAAAAAAATAAAAAAGGCTAGGGATACAATTCAGTGCAAAGGCTCTGGCATAAATCCCCAGTACTGTAGACAAAGCTAGGAAAAGACAGCACAGTTATCTCCCCACTGTAGTAAAAACTTATTCTTCTTATCTCAAATCAGACCTAATAGTCCTAAATACATTCTTTGGATTTGTAAGATAAGAAAATGTGACATTTTCAGAACCTATGTAGAGTTAGGACCACTTATCTAATATAGATCTGCATCATAAGCATAGAGAAGGTACTCAACAAATATTAATGATATACAACCCAAACTTTAAACAAACTCATACAGCAAACTCTGAACTATTTAGCATCATTAAATAAGATTTAAAACTTAGCATACTGGCCTAAAGAGCCCAGCTTAGAGAAATCTCACTCTTAGAAATTAGAGAATTGGAGAATATATTGCTTATAAGTAAATTCATGACAGTACACATAGCAGAGGAAACTGGTCCTTTGCTCCTTCACTGCTGCTGCCTCAGACAAGGGCACAATCAACTTCCAGACCCCAGAGCCAAGAGAAATGAACCCAGAAGCAACTCTGCTTATAAAGACAGGGATCGTACAACCAGGACGTCATGGAAAGGGGTTAGCTGAGATAAATGGCAACCTCGTATCGGAAGTAGAGATGGGAAGTACTTAACCAATATCCTTATGTCTGGAAACTCTAAAATTGTTAAGCAGTCTTACTTGCCTCAATGGCCATAAAACAAAATATAATTTAGAGCTCTCTGGACCTGCAATCAGTATGTGCCCTGAATGGCCTATAAATACTTGAGCCATCACCTTCTAAGAGTTCACCCTCTAAGAGTTTCCTAGCGATACCCTTTCAGTTAATTGGATGGCTGATTAGTGGTAATAAATTATGCTAAACTTTCTTAAGGGCAAGTTACAACATAAATAAACTTGGTACCATTATGATCACTAGTGACATTTTGTTTCATTTTAAAATTTAAGTGGGAGGCTGAGGCAGAGTGACAGCAAGTTGCCAGCTTAGGCAATTAGTGACTTAGCCAGACCTTTTCTCAAAATGAAAAATAAAAAAATAAATGTGGGGAGAAATACAGTTCAGCGGAAGGTCCTGGGTTCAATCCTCATTAAAACACAAACACACACACACACACACACGCACACACACACACACACAGAGTAATAAGCTAGGCATGGTGATACAGGCCTATTCCCAGCACTCAGAGAGGCTGGGGCAGGAGGACCATAAATTTGGGTGCAGGCCAGGCAATTTAATGACTTAGCAGGACCTTGTCTCAAAAAAGGGCTGAGGATGTAGTTCAGTGCAAAGGCTCAATATCAAAATATAATTTGACCTGCTAGAAAGGACCAGCTTCTAAGACAGAATACTCATGTAAGAGACATTGAGACATCTGGCTTTGCTAATGAATCCAGTGAGCAAGGCAAACAGTTCAAGCCCAACATGAAGCAGAGATCACCACACATAATAAAAACCATCTGCAAGAACATTCACTATAGTACTGTTTATTAAATATCCATCAATATGACACTGCTTAAAGAGTCACACAAGCTAACAGAAAAGTATACAATTAATTTTTAGTATAATCCCAGAATTCTGGGAGGCTAATGCAGGAGAATATCAAGTTCAAGCCCAACCTGGGTAACCCATAGAGATCTTGTCTCAAACAAAACTTTTTTTGTGTGTGGTACCTGAGATCAGACTCAGTCCCTTGTGCTTGCAAAGTGAGTGTGGTACCACTTAAGCTAAATCCCCAGCCCTAAAAAAAAATTTTTTAAAGGACTGGGGATGTAGCTCAGTTCTAAGGACCTGAATTCAGGCCCTAGTACTGGCTCCCCAAAAAAAAAGACAAAGTTGAAGAATTTTGTGTACATTTAATTAAAGAACCTATATGTTCATATGTAATGAAAATTTCTAGACTATATATGAAACAGTACTTAGCACTAGGAAATGAGAACAAATAAGGAGAACAGGAGTACATTTCACTCTCGACTGTTCTAATTCCTTATCTAGTAATTTATATTTAAATCTGATAATTTATATTTATATTTTTATATGACATATTTGTATTTTTATATACATGGCCTTTCTTATCATATATATATATATATATATATATATATATATATGCTTTATATAAAGGCTGGGGGTATAGTCAGTGGTAGAGCACATGTTTATCATACCCTGAGCCCAGTGTTCAATCTCCAGCACACACACACAACCACACAAAGCAATGAATAAAAAACTTAACAGTAGTATCAGAAGGTGGTAGCAATATACATATTTTTACATATTAGGGAAAAGAAAATTCATAGCTCAATTACACAACCACTGCTATAAGTTGTGAGAATTAAAGAAAAATATTATGGAAACATTTGGAGAAACTTGGTCATGAACACTATGACAATGAAAGTTATAGAAAATTGCTAATTTACTGGAGTTGTCATACAGTACTGGCTCCTATGGAAGTAAAATACTGTAATATCACTATTACAAGTAAAGCCGTGCCAAAACACGTTGAAGGCTAGGATGGTGTCCCATGCTATAATCCTGGGGGATGAAACAAGAGGCCAGCATGTACAGCTTAGCAAGACTCAGTCTGAAAATAAAAAAAATAAACAGGCTTGAGATGTAACAGTATTTCCTGGATTCATTGGCCAGTCAGAAAGAACAAGAAAGAAAAATAAATCAAGCCTAAGCACTCAACCAGTAGGTAGCATCCCTTTTAGAATACCCTTACCATCATTCAATCTCTGCTTATACTGTTAAAAAATTCTCATAAGTAGAGCCGGAGATTTCGCTCAGTGGTTCCAGCACCTGTCTCGCAAGCACAAGGCCCTGAGTTCGATCCCGGTAACCACATATAATATGGGGCGTGGTGACTCACGCCCACCAGCCATCAATACCACATACCACAGTGCCAGGCGTGGTGGCTCACACCTGTAATCCCAGCACTCAGGAAGTAGAGGCAGGAGGACTGCTGAGGTCCAGGCTCGCCTGGGCTACATAGTGAGCTCAGGGCCAGCCTGAACTACAAAGCAAGACCCTGTCTCAAAAAAAAAAATTCTCGGGGCCGGAGGATTAGCTCAGTGGTTCCGGCGCCTGCCTCGCAAGCGCAAGGTCCTGAGTTCGATCCCCGGTGACCACATAAAATGCTGGGCGTGGAGGCACGCCCACCAACAATCAACACCGCATACCACAATGCCGGACGTGGTGGCTCACGCCTGTAATCCCAGCACTCGGGAGGCAGAGACAGGAGGATTGCTGAGTTCGCGGCGGCTTGCCTGGACACCATAGTGAGCTCAGGGCCAGCCTGAACTACAAAGCGAGACCCTGTCTCCAAAAAAAAGCAAAAAAAAAAAAAATTCTCATAAGTAAAGCTGGGGATTTAGCTCAGTGATTCCAGCATCTGCCTTGCAAGTACAAGGTTCTGAGTTCAGTATCCGGTACCACATAACCACAATGCCAGGCATGGTTGCTCACGTCTTTAATCTCAGCACCTGAGAGGCTGAGACAGGTGGTTTGCTGTTTGTTTGAGGCTACCCTGGGCTTCATAGTGAGCTCAGGGCCTGAACTACATAGAGGGACCCTGTCTCAAAAAAAAAAATTCTCGTAAGTCATCTGGCAATTACATTTGTTAAGAACAACCCTAACTTTAAAGTCTTCTTTATAGCCAAGTAGGATGGCTCACACTTGTAACCCCAGCTATAACCCCAAAAGGTTAAAGCCAGAAAATCACCATGAGTTCAAGATCAGACTGAACTATATCAAATTCTTCTGAACCGAACTGTCTCAAATTCTTATGTCAAGCAAAATTTCATTTCAAACCACTGGTGCATTTGTCTTCCTTGTACACTCAGGAGGGACAACATAACTTCTACAGTTTAGATCTAGAATGTCCACCCAGAGTCTTATGTGTTCAGAGGCTGGGCTTCTGAAAAATGAATGGATCATGGAGGCGATATACTCATCAGTGAGTTAATTTAGGAATAAATTCATAGCTGACCATGCTGTTAGAAGATGGGGCCCAGTCAGAAGAGTTGGGTTGCTGAGGGTGTGACCTAGAAAAAGAGTCTGTCTCCTTCCAGAGGACCTCCCTTAGATCTCTACTTCCTGGCCACCACGGGCTGAGCACCTTTTCCTTTGCCATTCCCTTCTGCCAACCTGTTTCTGCTTTGGAGCCTAGTAATCATGAACTGAAACTATGAGCCAAAATAAATCTCTTCTCCTTTAAATCGTGGTGTCAAGTATTTTGTCCCAGCAACAAGAAAGTAACTAAGGCAGCATTATAAACTGTTTTGTTTAACTATTTTCAACTACTGTTTTTTTGTGGTATTGGGGACTGAACTCACAACCTTGCACTCAGGCAGCACCACCCCTGAACTAAAAAGCCTAGCTCATTTACTAGTTATGATCCTTTTAGCCTCACAACTAACCTTCCCATGTTCTTCAAAAGGCTTCTGTACCATTCATTAGTCTACTGTCTTAAGAAAAATTTTCTCTTGGCCTGGAGATTTAGCTCAGTGGTTCTGGCGCCTGCCTAGCAAATTCAAGGTCCTGAGTTCAATCCCTGGGAACCATAAACAGCAATACTGGGCCTGGTGACTCCTGTCCACCAGCAATCAGTACCACATACCACAGTGGTGGCTCATGCCTGTAATCCCAGCACTGAGGAATCAAAGGCAGGAGGATTGCTGAGTTCGAGGTTTGCCTGGGCTACACAGTGAGCTCAGGGCCAGCCTGAACTACAAAGTGAGACCCTGGCCAGGGGTGGTGGCTCACGCCTGTAATCCCAGCACTCAGGAAGCAGAGACAGGAGGATTGCTGAGTTCAAGGGTTGCCTGGGCTACACAGTGAGCTCAGGCCCAGTCTTAACTACAAAGCGAGACCCTGTCTCAAAAACACACACACAAAAAAAAAAAACAAAGTGAGACCCTGCCTCAAAAAAAAAAATTTCTCTTAAAGGAATCCTGTGTCTCAAGTTCCTCTTTGAAGGAAATATAGCTTACCACAGTTCCAGATCAGATCTGATCTAACCGATGCTGGAGCTTCCTTTGCCTGGGTCACCATAGGCATAACAATGTGAGACAAGTGCCACTCAATGTCACTCATTGCTATATTAGGCTCACTGCTTGGATCACAGGTGTTTAACAGTTTAGCGAAAAAAGAGACCTCTGTGGACTGAGGAACTGAAGAAATATTCAACAAGTAGATAGACTTTAAACTGGAGAAGAATAAATACTGGGGGAATGGGATTGAGGCTTGAACTCAGGGACTGCTAGGCAAGCACTCTACCAATGAGCAACGTCCTCAGGAGGCCCTTTTCATTTGAAACAAGCTCTCACTAAATTGTCTGGGCTAGTGTTCTTTTTTGTTTTGTTTTGAGACAAAACTATGCAATTCAGACTGGCACTGAACTCACTATTTAGCCCAAATTGGCTTTGAACTCATTGCAATCCTTCCTACCTCAGCATTCTAAGAACTGGGATTACAAATCCACACCACCACACCCAGAAGGGCTAGTTTTGAATTTGATGATTCTCCTGCCTTAGCTGAGATTACAGGTGTGCATAAATGTGCCCAGCAACAAGAATACATTTTAGATGAGCCAAAAAAATGGAAAGAGCATTTCAGGAGCTATTAATGCAGAACAAAGCAGAGGGAGGAATGAACAAAGTCAGCACAGAAACACAGGCATACATAAGCACAGGCAACAAAAGGAGGGTGAAAAAAGGAGGATGAGACTCAGGACGCTGTTGAGCATAATTAACCTGTGGGCAATAAGGCATGACCGAAGGATGGGAGACTATGAAATGGCTTCATAACTAAAATGTTTGGGGATGATTAAATCAGTATCAGTTAACTGTTACCTGAACTTTACAGGGGGGAAATAAGCCACTATTTGATTCTACTCCGAGAAACTAAAATTTAGTGTTATACAATATCACTCTAAGCTGCTTTCAGAATATGAGTAACAGCAGCCACCAGTACTGACAGAATCCAGCACTGACTGGTGCCAAGGTGGCATCAGGGCTACTAGCAGAGCTGTACTTTACCAACTGGTGACTTCTATTTGAATGAACAAAAGAACCCTTAACTAGACAGCATTCCTAGTATCAAAAAATAAGGTAAGGAATGCAGTTTTAGGTCTATTTTAACCCACTTTGGTAAATTTTCTTTAAATATGAGTATTTTGTCTTTTCATATGAATAATTTCATACAAAGTAGATGCTTGCTTCAATAATTAAAATTATCAAGATCTTTATTAAAAACACAATGACCTGTTAGTCTCCATTCACCTACGTACAAAAGAAAGAAAACTGACTAATGAAACATTAAAAGGGAAAAGAAACAGGATGTAGCTCAGTGCAGAGTGCATGCTTAGCATGCCTAAAGCCCTGGGTGCAATCTCCAGGACTACAATAAATAAATAGGAAAGAGGTGAGCCAAACAGCAGTATTTTCAGCCAATGAAAGGTAACAATATGAAAACATAAGCCTTTTTCTGAAGTTATTTAAATTCAGTTATATAGGAATGGTTGTATTTAAAAATGGTCCTTGCCTAAAAAGTCTGAATTACTGTTCAATAATATAGTGTGGCAGGAGAGAATTAACAAACAGTTGGAACGACAGTGCAAAACCCAACCTCTCCCAAATCCTGCTATTCAGTAGTAGGGAATCTAAAGCAATAAATAGATTCCCAGCTGCTGAGAGAAAATGTCTTATTAAAACCAAAGCAAAATTCTCATTAATGAAACATCAACCATAAAAGAAAAACTGTATGTCTAATAATCCTCGGAAACAACCAAATCCCATTTTGGGTTAATGCAGATTTAACAAAACCCTGGAAGAGAAGAGGGCAAAGCAGTTTCATTTGCCAGCAGCTGGGAAAAACACCAGAAAAATCACAAAACAACAATGCTTCTTATCTGTACAGCCAAAAGAAACATGAACTCTTAACTATCTAGTAAAAGGTGCCAGGAAAAGGCTTCCGGTGAAGGCTGTAGAGGACAAATGCTCTCTCACAATCAAGCCACCTTATCCCACCTTGTTCAACACAGATATGAGACTGTAACCTGAATTTCTGAAGATCAAATTCAACCAGTAATCCAAACCCTGCTTTTTCTGATCAGATAATCTCTCTAAAATCACTGTCCCTGCATTCATTCAAAACCAGCATTAAGCTTCTACCAAGTCAAGCACTGGGAATACTATCAAAGCCAGTAAGAAAGTCTCTACCCACATAGAGGTTGGTCCAAGCATCGTTATCTTAAACTCCAAAACACAATGACCTGTTAGTCTCCATTCACCTTAGATGGGTCAAAGGTCCTCAGAGAAAAAGCAATAAACGTCCTTCACTTTGAGTTACTGGATGAAAGCTAAAATAAAGTAAATCATGCCTCTCACACTGTGCTCCCAATGGGGGTTTCCCAACATACCCTTCAAACGGAATATGAAAATAATTTTAGCCTGGACTACAGGCTGAGGTTGAGGAAAGGAGCACGGTACAAGACAAGCAACAAAGAAGCCCAAAACCAAGAAATACACTGGAAGAAAGCATGTGGCCGCTGTACCACTAAAGACTTCAAAGACTGATTAAAAAGAACCTGACAGTAAGCAGACTGCTCTCACTTTGCAGGAAGAACGGGAATCACCAAACCATCCGCCCTCTCCTAGCTCATCCTCTCGGACTGGAGAACCTAGTCACTCTAAGACCTGGGTTGGCCAACAACACCGTCACACGCCTACTGGCTGCCGAATGAAGAGGTAATAGTCCCTTGCGGGGGGGGGGGGGTGCAGAAAACTTCACGTGTTTATAGATGATTGGTAACATAATTTGTCCCCCAAGGCACAGATGAGAAGTGAAGTTTGGGCGAGGTGGGAACCGGACGCTAACCGGAACCCTGCGGTAACTGGTCGGCGACCCCGGTCCGCATACTCACCGCGCACGCAGAGCAGCGACATGGCGAGACGAGGCGAGCGCGAGCCGCACCGGGCCGCTCCCTCTCTTCTCTCAGCAGGTGCCGCGGCGGCTCCCGCAATCAGCCCCACGGGTCTGGCCGCTCCTCATGGTCCACGTCGCAGGCAGCGTCCCGTCGCTCCCTCCGACCCGCCAGAGTTCTCACCATGTGAGCAAACTCCTGAGAGCGCCGAGTACCGGCTGGCAAGCGGCGTACTGGGCGCGGCCTTGCGGCGCCATCGCTGAATCTGGAGCCGCCAGGGATCCCACCCGTCAATCCACCCGGGATCCTAGTGAGCGCCTGGGCGGAGCCAAACCGTGACGCCCCGCCTCCTAGCCAATCAATTCACGCCCATCCCCCCGCCCCTCACAAGTACGTAGAAGACGGAGTTCCTTTCTCTTTCCCTGAGTGAGGACTGAATGCGGTTCCGCCCACTAATGAGTTTAAACCAGGGAGGGGCGGGGCTTCCTCTCACCTGTGAAGCGAATAGACGTTTTCTGCTCCTCGCACTTGGCTGGGATTTCCATCTAGTAACAGATTTATTTCATTGAAGAATTCCCATCAGATTTCCTTAAAAAGGTTACTCTTTACCACAGAAACTGGCGGCTGCCACAATTTAACAAGGGCTTACATTCAGAACCAGTAAGTTTTTTTGTTTCTTTTGTTTGAGAGGGTGTTCACTTTGTTTTTTGAGGTCCTGGGGATTGAACCTAGTACCTAGTACCACGACACATCATCCCTTTTTAAATTTTTATTTTGAGACAGCCTGACAAGTCTCGTTAAACTTGGGCAGGCAGGACTCAAACTCGTAAAGTGTGTCCACCGAATCTGGCTCAAAGTAAGTTTTAATTAGCAACTGGAGCGGTGGGGCGGGAGACACTGAATGAGTTTATTGTACCTCCAATGTCCAGATTAATGCTTCAAATACAAGAAGTCAGACCGTAAGTATTTACTGAATGAGAGATATAGCAGGGAGAAACTTAAAAACAATCAGGGGGCCAGAGATTTAGCTCAGCAGTTCTGGCACCTGCCTAGCAAGCTCCTGGTTCGGTAACCACATACAACAAAACCGAGCATGGTGACTCATGCCCACCAACAATCGGTACCACATACCACAGTGCCAAGTGTGGTGGCTCATGACTGTAATCCCAACACTCAGGAGGCAGAGGCAAGAGGATTGCTGAGTTCGAGGCTTGCCTGGGCTACATAGTGAGCTCAGGGCCAGCCTGGACTACAAAGAGAGACCCTGTCTCAAAAAAAAAAAAAAAAAACAGACTTTGTCCACTTTCCCTTGTGTAAAAACCCTATGTTGTAGCTACTGCAAGAGTTTGAGTCCTCTGTATGAAGACTCTGGCGTGGGTTTTACAAGATGGTCCATGAATTCCTGATAGGGAGAGTTGGTGAACACTGTATCCTTCCAGAGATCAGAGGTGACCTTCTTGGAGCACTTACATCCAGACCAGTGTGACTATTGTCCTCAATGGTGACAAATGCCTTGAACTTGGTCCACTGGCCAACATGAGTTTGCTTTTGCACAGGCATGATCTTTAGAACTTCATCCTTGAGGGATGGGCCCAGGAAAAAGTCAACAGCTTCTGACTCCTTGATGGGCAGAGAGAAGAGAAGAATTTTATACAAAGACTTGATCTTCAAGTCCATGACCAAAGGAATCCACTCTGACTTTTGGCCTTGCCATAGCAAGCTTTGCACCCTCTCCCAGGCCCCAGCCCCTGCCCCTCTGGCAACTGAGGCCTCAAAGCCTCAGCCCCTGCCCAAGCCTCTGATTTGGCCTCCCAGCCTGAATACCTCCCACCCAAGCCCCAGGCCTTGAGGCCCTTCTGCTGCACCTGTGTCATCCTCCATTTGCCTTTTTTTTTTTTTAAAGAAGAAGCAGGAGAAACATTTTAAACAAAAGACTTCTGAGAAGATGATGCATGCACATGTGAGGAACTGAGAAAAGCTAAGTCAGGAAATGGGAAGATACGTACCACCATCTCCAGGGTTAGGATAAATTGCTCTGATGCAGTACTCTGGCATCCTTTTTCACAGTTCCCTGGAAGATGCTAATGGACTGTGGGGTATCACTAGTCTTTGTGTTTTTGTAGGCTTCATTAGCCTAGTTCAGATTTCAGTGTTGATAAACTGTTGGCTCCATAGAATTCTGCCTATGGCTGACAGATCATTGCTCTCCAAGGCAAACCTGGGTACCACATGATTCCTCTCACTGGAATAAGTGCTATGAAAGAATGACATTCCAAATGGGGGGTTATTTTCTTTGGTTGGTTTTTTTTTTTTAAATAGGGTCTCGCTTTGTAGTTCAGGCTGGCCCTGAGCTCACTATGTAGCCCAGACAAGCACTGAACTCAGCAATCCTCCTGTCTCTGCCTCCCAAGTGCTGGGATTACAGGTGTGAGCCACCACGCCCTGCTCCAAATGTTTTTGGGGTTTTTTTTTTTTTTTTGAGACAAGGTCTTGCTCTTCTGTAGTTCAGGCTGGCTCTGAGCTCACTATGTAGCCCAGGCAAACCTCAAACTCAGCAATCCTCCTGTCTCTGCCTCCCAAGTGCTGAGATTACAAGCATGAGCCACCAAACCCAACATTGTGGTATGTGGTATTGATTGCTGGTGGGCGTGAGTCTCCACGCCCAGCATTGTATGTGGTTACCTGGGATCGAACTCAGGACCTTGTGCTTGCGAGGCAGGCGCTGGAACCACTGAGCTATCCCTCCAGCCCCTCCAAATGGTTTTTGATTTTGGTTTTTGGTTTTGACTCCTTTCTTTTTTTTGAGACAGGGTCTGGCTTTGTAGTTCAGGCTGGCCCTGAACTCAGTATGTAGTCCAGGCTCACCTCAGATTCACAGCAATCCTCCTGCCTCTGCCTCCTGAGTGCTCGGATTACTGGCGTGAGCCACCATGCCCAGCATTGTGGCATGTGGTATGGATTGCTGGTGTGCGTGAGTCACCATGCCCAGTGTTGTTGTATGTGGTTACTGGGGGTAGAATGTAGGACCTCGAACTTGCTAGTCAGGCACCAGAACCACTTAGCTAAATCTCTGGCTCCTGGTTTTGGCGGGGTTTTTTGTTTCGTTTTGTTTTTTTTAGACAGGGTCTCACTTTGTATTTCAGGCTGGCCCTGAGCTCACTATGTAGCCCAGGCAAGCCTTGAACTCAGCAATCCTCCTACCTCTGCCTCCCAAGTGCTGGGATTACAGGCTTGAGCCACCAAACCCAGCATCTGTGGTATGAGGTACTTGATTGCCAGTGGGCATACCACACCCAGTATTGTTGTATGTGGTTACCGGGGATTGAACCAGGGATCCTGCATTTGCGAGGCAGATGCTGGAACCACTGAGCCGAATCTCTGGCCCTGGTTTTGGCTTTTTGAGACAAGGTCTTACTGTATAGTCTAGACTAAGTTTAAATGTTAGGTAGCCAGGCTGGTCTCAAATTTGTAATCTTCCTACCTCAGCCTCCTAAGTGCCAGGATTACCAGTGTATACCACCACACCTGGCCAAGACTCCAAATTTTAGAACTAGAACACTGGAGAATAAAAAGTTTGATATTTCCAGTATTAACCTAAATGTGTAGTGATACTTTAATGAAGATTTTGGGTAAAGCAACTCAGCCTAGTCAGGAAAGATGCCTGGCCCAAAAGACAAAGAGCATTCTGGGCTGGGGGTTAAGAAGGGATGGGGATTCTTAGCTAACTGACATAACTATCCTGGAGTACAAGAACAACTAAAAAGGGAGCTGAACTTCTGGATTCTGGGACTGAGAGTGTAGAGATAAGCAGAGCTCTTATGAAATCAGAGATTTTTCTAGAGGATACGTAGACCATCCAATGAGGAATGGAAGTCACTTTGCACATGAGAAAAACAACCTATTGTACTGAAACTATGAAAAGAATGAACTTGGAGCCAATTAGATTCATCTGGTGTATTTCCTATTGCCATGTAACATTAACCTAAAACTGAACACAACAATGTTTATCTTAGCTTCTGTGGGTCAGGAGTCTGGACACGGCTTAACTGGATTCTCTGGTTCAAGGTGTGTCACGAGCTGTAGTCAAAGTGCCAGTTTAACTGTGGAAGAATCCACTTCCAAGCTCACTCAAGTACTTGTTGGCAAGACACAATTTCCTAAGGCTCTTCTTATCCTGTGGGCCTCTCCAACATGGAGCTTATTTCACGAAAACATGTAAACTCAGAAGGCAGTATCGTCTACTTGCAAAACAGAAGTCACTATCTTTGGTAACTGATACACAAAGGTGCCATCTCCTCTGTTTTAATGTATCTTCTTTAACAGAAGCAAGTCACATTCAAAGGAAGGGAATTACTGTATACATGGTTTACATGAATATTACCAGGAGTCAGGATATTGAGCAGCATCTTAATCTACCTATCACAGCTAGATTTAAGACCTCATTCTGATACCTGTGTCTTTGGTTAAGTTATATCTCAAATGGCTTTGAGATTCGGATAAGGAAAAGCATTTAAAACTGCCTCATACAAAAAAGCCCAGTGCAGTTTGTTATTACTTACGCTGTGGACCCTGGGGAGCCGTTCACCTAGATGGTAAAGATGGGCTACAGAGAACAAAAGTCAGTGTCTGAAAGTGCAATCCTGGCTCCAAAGCTTCTCAGACTCCCAGTTCAAAGGGAAAATCCAGAAGAAAAAGACAATAATGTCCTCTGCTAGTCAAGTACTTCATCAAGACCAGTGGTATACTCACAAGGTAAGTGCATATTCAGGACCAATTCAAACACTAACAGAAAGCAAGGCCCACAAAAGCCTGTCCTCTCAGATATTTAAGCAGAGGAACCCAAAACCAGTTCAAGGTCATCATAGGCAGTCCAGGGAAATCACATCTCCAAAAACAAAACAAAACAAACACGGTGTTGCTCACATGTAATGCCAGCACTCATAAGGCCCAAACAAGAAGATCACAAGTTCGAGGCTAGCCTGAGCTATGTAGTAAAACTCTGACTCAAAAAACAAGCAAACAAATGAATGAATAAATGAATGGATGAATGAATGAACAAAAAACATGGATAATTGAAGTCCACAGCTTTAGGGAAAGCTCACTTTAGCTAGGTTTTCCCAGGATGTCATCCAAAAAAGAACAGGTTGAATAACAAGATAAGTGCTGAATCAGGCCTCCCAGTTTTAATATTTCTTGATGAGTACAATGTACCAGATGTCAGAGCTGCGCTAGACTTTAGAGATCACCTCCTGCAACTATAGACCCAAAAATAAGATATAGAAGCCACCTGTGCAGACATGGTATATGATGTATGCCTATGATCCCAGCACTTTGGGAGGCTTAGGCAGGAGGGTCACAGAGAGTTTGAGGCTAGCCTGGGCTAGATGGTATGTTCATCTGAATCTCAAAGGAGACCCTGCCTCAAAAAAAAAAAAAAAAAAGTGTGTGGGCCAGAGATTTAGCTCAGTTGTTCCGGCACCTGCCTTGCAAGTGCTAGGTCCTGAATTCGATCCCTGTAACTACATACAATGGTGGGCGTGGTGACTCATGCCCACCAGCAATCAATACCACATACCATAGTGCCGGACTTGTTGACTCACGCCTGTAATCCCAGCACTCAGGAGTCAGAAACAGGAGGATTGTTGAGTTCGAGGCTTGCCTGGGCTATACATAGTGAGCTCAGGGCCAGCCTGAACTACAAAGTGAGACCCTGTCTCCAAAAAAAAAAGGAAAATGTATTTTGCTTTTCTGGAGTTCAAAGTATTGTCAAAGGCTAAAAATGTAGCTCAGTGATGTGGAGCCTGCCTGGCAAGCACAAAGTCCTGAGTTCAATTCCCAGTACTGGAAAAAAAAATCAATTGCAAATAGTTTCTGATAATGCTTACCATAGCAAGTTTTATGTATGTCATCTTTTTTTCCGTTTTGGTACTGGGAATTGAATCTATGGCCTCACACTTACTACTTAAGTGCTCTACCACTGAACTATATCCATAGCCCTCTGTATTTTATCTTTGAAAATACTTGTTCACCCAGGTATGGTGACACACACCTGTAATCCCAGCACACAGAAGGTTGAGGCAGGAGGATTGTGAGTTCTAAACCAACCTAGACAATTCAGCAAGAGTCTGTCTCAAAATGAAAACAACTTAGGGCTGGGGATTTAGCTCAAGTGGTACCACGCCAGCCTTGGATACACAGGGCTGGAGTTTGATCCCTGGTACTGAAAAAAAAAAAAAAAAAAAAAACTTGGGCTGCAGCTCAGTGGTAGGGTGCTTGTCTAGCATGTGGAAAGCCCTGCATTCAAGCCCTACTGCCTAAAAAAAGAAAAACATCTACTGTTACTAATCTACCAAATAAATGTGTGATAAACCATGTCAGTATTTTCAGCCTCTGGGCTGAGATTATAGCTCAATGGTAAACCATTTGCTTAGCATGTACAAAACCCTAGATTTGATCCCCAGCACCACTAAAAAGTCACAAAATTGATGATAGTTAAGTTTGGTTTGTATTATTCTGGTTGTGTAGTATTTGTATGTGTTTTGTTTTTATTTTTGTTTTGTTTTGAGACAGGGTCTCCCTTTGCAGTTCAGGCTGGCCCTGAGCTCACTATGTCAAGCCTGGAACTCAGCAATCCTCCTGCCTCTGCCTCTCCAGTGCTGGGATTACAGGCATGAGCCACCACGCCCGGCACTGTGGCATGTGGTACTGATTGCTGGTGCGCATGTGTCACCACACCCAGTATCATATCATTATATGTGGTTACCCGATTGAACCAGGGACCTTGTGCTTGCTAGGCAGGCGGTGGAACCACTGAGCTAAATCTCTGGCCCTGTGAGTATGTGTTTTATAGTCCTATGGATTGAACCAAGAGGCTTGCACATGCTAGGAAAGAACTCTGCCTACCGCCCCAGCCCTTGTGACAGTTTATAACAGCAAATGAAGTTCACCCTTGATACTACTGGTTTAACAGTGTAGTAACATATGACAGATTTAGATATTTTCTGTAAAGTATTTTCCACAGTTAATAGCCATAAACTTAAACGAATTACATTTTTGTCAGCTTTGCAAATTTTTTTTCTCCTTCACTTATATTTTTTCCACTATCAGTTTAACACACATTAGCAAATTCTAAATTGTACTGTATTAGTGTTTTTTTCAGATGAGGTGTTAGGATCGAGTCCAGTGCCAGATGTAATAGGGGGATCCCATCTAAAAAAAACAAAAAAGAGGGCCAGGGATTTAGCTCAAGTGGTACGTAGCACACCTACCTTGGAAGCACAAGGGCCCGAGTTCAATTCCCAATACCACGAAGGAAGGAAGGAAGGAAGGAAGGAAGGAAGGAAGGAAGGAAGGAAGGAAGGAAGGAAGGAAGGAAAGAGAGAGGAGGGAGAGAGGGAGGGAGGGAAGGAAGGAAACAGAAGGAAGGAGAAGAGAAAAGGCTTTCATCTGTAATTGCTTCCTGCAAACTGCTCATAGAGAGCAATTATCTAGTCACTTGGAATTCAGCATTGAAAAAAAATGGTGCCCCACACTCAGAAGGTTAAGGCAGGAATATCACAAATTTGAGGTCATCCGGGACTATGTAGTGAGTTTAAACTTAGCCTAGACTACATAGTGAGACCCTGTCTCAAAACAGAAGGGGGAAGGGCCAAGGATTTAGCTCAAGTGGTACCACACCTACCTTGGAAGCACAGGGCCAGAGTTTTATCCTAGGTACCGCAAACAAAACAAAACAATACAAAGCAAAAACAAAAGGGGAGGAGGGAAGGAGAATGGTCATGAAAAACTCCTGCCAATCTTCAGAAGACATTAGGGTCACAGAAGACACTAGGGTGGCCCTGTATTTCCCACCTAATATGGTTTAAACCACTAAATTTTATTTTATCTCAAGAGAAAGGACAACCCTAACTGACATCTGTAAAATGCAAACAGAGAGGGCCAGGGATTTAGCTCAGTGGTTCCAGCGCCTGCCTCAAAAGCACAAGGCCCTGAGTTCGATCCGGTAACCACATACAACGGTGGGCGTGGTGACTCACGCCCACCAGCAATCAGTACCACATACCACAGTGCCGGGAGTGGTGGCTCATGCCTGTAATCCCAGCACTGGGGAGGCAGAGACAGGAGGATTGCTGAGTTCCAGGCTTGCTTGGGCTACATAGTGAGCTCAGGGCCAGCCTGAACTACAAAGCAAGACCCTGTCTCAAAAAAAAAAAAAAAAAAAAAAAAGCAAACAGAGAAAGTTTGTTTCTTCACTAAAAATCTATCTACAAAAAGCAGGAAGGTTATTTGGGTGGGCCCAATATATACAATATATACACAATCTCTTCTCTTCTAAAGGAACAAGTTCCAAATAAACTGTACAAAATACTTGTCTTGTCAGAGGTAAGCCAAAATCTCCCAAGGACCTGAATAATACCAAGGCCTAGCAATATGGATAAAAGCAAAGGCAGCAACTGTCAGAGGTGATGAAGGCTAATTTGTATTGCAGAATGCTAATAAGGACAGAGACTGTAATAGGAGAAATCCTATAAAAAGAGTCCAAATTCAGCCATACATTGTTACACACACCTGTAATCCCAGCACGCAGGAGGCTGAGGCAGGAAGATGGTCATGAATTCAGTTTGAAGCCAGATAATGAGTTCTGAACTACATACTATAATAAGGACTTGACTTTAAAAAAAAAAACAGTCAAAATTCAATTCCCTTCTTTATGAACCTGGATAGATGGACAACCCAATTACCTGGAGATGGTTAACCCCAACTGATTCCATGTATCAGACACAAATAAGCTTTAATCTAGGGTAGGAAAGGGGTGAGAGTATAGGAGTAGAGGTAAGTAGAGGTAGAGAGGTGGGTAATGGCTGTAGAGGAGAGAAAGGCAGGAAGGGCATAGCCCTGTCCAGTAGTCAAGGCACCCTTGGGAGTTCTCTGGCATAGATCAAGGCCTGCCCCACTTCCAATCATAGGCAAATATTGTACAGGATATACATATAACACCTAGGCTTCCCTTTTTCCTCAAACAGTTCAACACAGATGTAAAAGTAGAGCCCAAGTCTCAATTCAGTCTGTTATTCTTCTAAAACCTCTAAACATTGTCCCTATCTCACAACACATACAAAATCAATTCCAGATGAGTCTTTTTTTTTTCTCTACCAGAGATCAAACTTGGGCCCTTGTATGTCCAAGGTTGGCACAGTACCACTTGAGCCAAATCCCCAGCCCTCCAGATGATTTATAAGAAGTAAAACAATAAAGTTGAAGCATAGAATTTTTTTTCCTCCCCCTTTTGAGTAGTTGTAGAGATTGAACAGAAGACCTCATGTATATTAGGCAAGCACTTTACCAGTTAAACCACATCTCCAGGCAACAGGCAAAGATTTCTTTTTCCTGCCTCCACCTCCTGAATGCTGGGATTACAAATGTGAGCCACCACACTCGGCATTGTGATGTGTGGTGCTGATTACTGGGATTATGGGTGTGAGTCACCACCACAACTGGCATTGTGCTATGTAGTTTCTGGGGATTGAATTTGGGGCCTTGGGTTTGCAAGGCAGACGCTGAACCACTGAACTAAATCCCCAGTCAAAGGCAAAGATTTCTTAAACAGATATAAAATGCATTAATTGAGGCAGGAGATTAGGAGATGGCAAAGCCCAGTCAAGGGGGCCTGACCTGTCAATTACAGATCCAGGAAATGCATAGAAAAACCGTTTCCAAAGCCCTGTACCTGTTCCCCCTCAAGGAATGCTACCTTCATTTCTTCCTGCAAGAATGCAAGTGAATTTTCAATGGTCACAATATGAGTCAGCTGAGTGAAGGGTTGCACAGACTGCCACCATGAGGCGCTTGGTGGCTTGGTGGTTATGTTCTCTCTTTCACAGTGGTCTGGTGTCACCCTGTAGAATGTAACTCTTTGCCTGTTTTTAATTGAACTGCGCTCACTCTGCACAAAAGTTTTCTTTTCCTACCTTTAATAAATGTAAAACCTCACATTTTTTGCACTTATCCTGACCAATTTTTGTTCAGGACAGAAAGAACCTAGAACACATCTCTAAAAGGAGGCCCCAGAGCCCTGTAATATTAATCATTGGTGAAAAGATAAAGTGGACTGTATTAAAGTCAAGAACTTCCATTTACAGAAAGATATTATTAAAATAAAATAGTTTTTTAAAAAGTCTGGCATGAGGGCCAGAGGATTAGCTCAGTAGTTCTGGCGCCTGCCTTGCAAGCGCAAGATCCTGAGTTTGATCTCTGGTAACCAATAGAATGCTGGGCGTGGTGACTCACGCCCACCAACAATCAATACTGCATACCACAGTGCCTTGGGTGGTGGCTCACGCCTGTAATCCCAGCACTCGGGAGGCAGAGACAGGAGGATTGCTGAGTTCCAGGCTTGCCTGGGCTACATAGTGAGGTCAGAGCCAACCTGAACTACAAAGCGAGACCCTGTCTCAAAAAAAAAAAAAAAAAAAAAAGTCTGGCATGACAGCCCATGCCTGCTACCCCAGCATTCTGGAAGGTTAAAGCAGGACAATCCCAAATTTGAGCCCAGCATGGCCTTTTTAGTGATTTAGTGAGCTGGGTGTGGTAGTATATGCCTAGAATGCCAGCACTTGGAAGGCTGAGGTGGGAGAATGGTCATGAATTCAAGGTCAGCCTAGGCTATGTATGGAGTTCAAGATCAGCCTGAGTAACATAGTGAGACCTGCCTCAAAAAAAGAGTAGGGGATAATTGTACCAATGAAGAATTCAATTAAAAAAAAGAGTAGGGGATATAGCTCAGTGTACTGTGCTTGCCTGGCCAGCGTAACATTCTGAGGTCAGTATCCCATACAGAAAACAAAACAACAACAAAAATGACTTAGGGTGACTCTTTCAAATCAGTGTCAAGGTCCTGGATTCAGTCCCCAGTACAGAAAAAAAGGAATACATTATGTTATAAATATATGCATTTCAACATACAAACATACAGATTAAATGAGATGGGATTCAATTGAATGTGGTGGCACAAACCTGTAATCCCAGCACTCTAGAGGCTGAAGCAGGAGGAGGATGATGAGTTTGAAACCAATTTGGGCTACATATTGAGTTCCAGACCACTACATGCTATTTAGAAGACCCTGTCTCACATAACTATACCTTTCAATTTAAAAAAAATTGACAGATAAGAGCTGTGGATTTAGCGCAGTGGTATTGCACCTACCTCAAAAGCACAAGGGTCTGAATTCAATCCCCAATACCGCCAAAAAATAAAAAATAAAAACTTGCCAGATAAATCATTTGACAGGCATTGTATGCTTATATGAAGGTATCACACAGACACAGATACTGGTACTGGTATCTTATGTCTGTGATGTAACATTGGTACTTTATACCCCAGAATGCCAGCCTAATTCGGAGGGAAAACATCACATACTCTACAATTTGAAAGACATGCTTGACCAGTATTCACTAAAACTGTCAAAATGTTCAAAAACATTGACATTTGACTGTCACAACCCACAGAATTAGGAATCATGATGACTGCTAAAAAAAAAAGTCAAGTCAGTGCACTATCCAGGAAGAGACTATAGCACAGAGAAAGGACCTAAAGTGAAAATTGAACCAATCTGAATATAGTGTACCTTTAGCTAATGTTATGCTTCAATATTGGCTGATTAATTATAACAACTGCACCATATAATGTAAGATGTTAATAACAGGAAACTGTATGGGGTAGATATGGAAACTGCACTATTTTCACAGATTTTCTATAGATCTAAAAGTTTTAAAATTTAAAGTCCTGGCTGAGGATTTAGCTCAATGGTTCCAGCATCTGCCTGGCAAAGCACAAGGTCCTGAGTTGGATCCCGATATCGATATCACATACCACAATGCCAGGGCATGGTGGCTCACCCCTGTAATCCCAATACTCGGGAGGCATAGGCAAGAGGATTGCTGTGAGTTCAAGGCTAGCCTGGGCTAAATAGTGAGTTCAGGGTCAGTTGTTTGTTTGATTTTATCTATTTAGGTTTTTTGTTTGTTTGTTGATTTTTGTTTCTTTGAGTCAAGGTCTCACTATTCAAGGCTGACTTTGAATTCACTGCATAGTAAGGCTAGCCTTGAACTCATAATGATCCTCCTGTCTCAGCCTCCCTATTGCAAGGATTGTAAGCATTCCTCACCACAGCCAGAAAGTTTGTGTTTCTGATTTATTTCTCTTAACATTACAGTCTCAAGGTGCATTTATTTTCCAACAAATAACTCAAATTTATCCTTGATGGCATAGTAGTATTCCACTGTGTATAAATAACCACTTTTTAAAATCAATTCATCTCTAGCCGGACTCATAGGCCATTTCCAAGATTTAGCTATTATCACATGGCCAACCTGAACTACGAAGCAAGACCCTGGTCTGAAACAAACAAACAAACACACACACAAAGATTTAGCTATTATAAATATGCTGTTATAAATATGAATATACATGTATCACTATAGTAGGATGACTTTAGCTCTGATGGGAAGATATCCAAGAGTGGTGTTGCTGAGTCAAATGGAATTTCTAGTTTTAGTTTTTTGAAGAACCTGTATATTGATTTCCATAGTGGTTGTACTATTTTCTACTCCCACTCAATGTGTAAAAGGGTTCCATTTTCCCCACAGCCTCATTTGTTATTCTTTGATCCCTACATGATAGCCACTCTTTTTGCAGTAAGAGTCTCAGTGTTGCTTTAATTTGCATTTCTCTAATGGCCAGAGATATCAAACACTTTTTCATATGTTTACTGTCCATTTGCACTTCTTTTGAGAAGTATGTATTCATTTAAGTTGCTTATTTTCATTTGGTTCTTTGATTTGGGGAATCTAATTTTTTAAAACTCTTTATATACTCTAGACATTAGTTCTTTATCTGAGGAATAACTGGCAAATTTTTTTCCTATTCTGTAGGTTGTCTATTCATTTTGTTGCTTGTTTCCTTTGTTGTACAGAAGCTTTTCAATTTGATGTAATACCATTTGTTGATTCTTGTTACTTATTATCCAATTGGGGTTCTGTTCAGGAAGTTCTTACCTATGCTTATGTCTCTAAGAGTTTACCTATTTTATCTTCTCAAAGATTAAGTGTTTTTGAATGCCGGACGTGGTGGCTCACGCCTGTAATCCCAGCACTTGGGAGGCAGAGACAGGAGGATTGCTGAGTTTGCGGCGGCTTGCCTGGACTACATAGTGAGCTCGGGGCCAGCCTGAACTACAAAGCGAGACCCTGTCTCAAAAAGCAAAAAAAAAAAAAAAAAAAGATTAAGTGTTTTTGTTTGTGTGTTTGAGACAAGGTATTGCTATGCAATTTAGGCTGGCCTAAAACTCACAAAAATCCTGCTGTCTAGGTTTCCCAAAGGATCATGCCTGGCTCATTTCTGTTTTAATATTTGTTTAATATTAACTTATTTATTTAATATTAATATTTATTTATTTTTGTTACTTTTTTTGGTCTTTATTTGTGGTTGTTGTTTTGTTTAGTTTAGTTTTTATGAGACAGGGTCTTGTTTTGTAGTTCAGGCTGGCTCTAAGCTCACTATGTAGCCCAGAAATCCTCCTGACTCTGCCTCCGGAGTGCTGGAATTACAGGCGTGAGCCACCACTCCTGGCATTGTGGTATATGGTACTAATTGCTGGTGGGTGTGAGTCACCACTCCCAGTATTGTTGTATGTGGTTACCAGGGATCAAACTCAGGACCTTGCACTTGCTAGCCAGGTGCCAGAACCATGCAGCTAAATCTCCAGCCCTGTTTGTTTGTTTTTTTGAGACAGAGTCTTGTTATGTACTTCACAATGACCTTGAATTCACTATAAAGCCCAGACTGGTCTCACACTCCTGGCAACCCTCCTGCCTCAGCTTCCCAAGTGCTGAGATTACAGGCCTGCACCACCATATCTGGCTATTTTAATATTTAGATCTTTGATTTTAGTTTTGTACTTGGTGAGAGATATGGCCTAGCTTCAGTCTTCTGCAAACATGTATTAAGTTTCCCAGTACCATTTACTGAACAGGCTATATTTCTTCCAATGTATGTTTCTGGTCCCTTTGTCAAAGGTCAGAGCAAGTGGCTGAAATGCCTGGAGTGGTTTCTGCATCCTCTGTTCTGTTCTGCTGAGCCACATCTCTTTTATTGTGTGAGAACTATGCATTTTTTAATTGAATTCTTTACTGGTACAATTTATATACATCTCACAATCATGTATAACATTGGGGAAGTTGTACCAGTATGACACAAGTTAATTCTCATTTTTACCCACATCCCTACCACCCACACCTCCCCACCACCTTTATACATACTCTTTTATTTTCTTTCTGTATCATATTTATTCCTTCCCTTCATTACATTCCCACACCAAATTTCCTATGGAAATTTCCCACTCTATAAAAGCTGTCATACTTTCTAGAGCTCATTTGCATCTACAGGTGTTCATGCCAAAGAGAAGATCCAGAACTTGAATATCTGTGATCTATTGATTTCACTTATTAGTATATCCTCCGGGTGTCTCCATTTGCACCTAAATGGATCAATCTTGTCATTCTTTATGGCAGAGTAATACTCCGTTTTATTAAAAAAAACACATCTTCTTTATCCACTCTCCAGTTGATGGGCATTTGGGTTGTTTCCAAGATTAAGCTATCACGAACTGAGCTGCTATGAACAAGGGTGTACATCTGT
>PVIC010029069.1:0-22788 GCA_004025085.1 Thryonomys swinderianus
TATTCATGATTTATTATTCTATGTACATCCCTGGATGAATGACTAGTTAAAGATATTGTTAAAGCATTTTAAATGACCTACTTCCAGCAGCGAACAAAATCACTTACTGTGCCAAGCCAACTGGCATTTCTGAGATTATAAAACCACAAAG
The DNA here is from genome assembly GCA_004025085.1 of Thryonomys swinderianus. Lineage (NCBI taxonomy): Eukaryota > Metazoa > Chordata > Mammalia > Rodentia > Thryonomyidae > Thryonomys > Thryonomys swinderianus. Next base: position 152 of record PVIC010029069.1, read on the forward strand.
TGAGGAAAACATTAAAACAGCTAAAGCAAAAATGATACACAATGCAGAGAAGATGAAAAACATAGCTTTATTGTCTGCCTCAGCAGATGGCTGACCACTAGGAGGGCCTCAGTCATGTCCAGGGTAATTGGCCGCTGGGGTTTTCTGGCAAAGATGATTCAAATCTCAGCCTCCTCCACAAGATCCTGGCTTGTTCTGCTCTCTGGCTCATCCCCTAGATCTGATCGTTGATCTGTGGGCAATTGGGAAAAGAATGTTACCTTTACCTGAAAATGCTTTTCTGGAAATAAGGACTTAAAAGGTAATTAAGGACCGGATTTCCTTGCAGTCTTTCTCTCTGGCATGTACAATTATCTGCAGATATAAAATTGCCTGCTTTGATAATTATCCCCTCCAAATGAGGGGCAAGTGGCTAATTATGCCCACATGTGGCCGATTGCACTCTCCATTAGCCAATTATGCGCACAATTATTTGTGCACATAAATAATTGCACTCATGGAAAATAGTAGCTGTCCTTTCAAATCCTCCCGCTTGGAGTGGCTGACGGAGTAATTGTCACACTGGAAATGTATTTGGTGGGGAGTAAAAGTGGATCAGATACTAGGAAATGTGTAAGTGAGCAGAACTCACAGATGTGCGCTGCAGCAAATGGCATCAGGAGCCAAAGCGAGCAGGCAGGATGGAGCCAGTGTGACAGGAGGAAGCCTGCTTTTCAGGTTGGCTGGGCAGCAAGTGCGGCGACCTTGGGCAGGTCATTAACCTTCCTTCAGGGTCTCCTGGTTCTGCACACACACTGAGGATGATAGTCACAGCAGTCCCAGCACTACTGTGGGATGGGTCAGACGATTCAAAAGGATTCAGTCTCCTTCCATCATAACGTTACATAAACATGCAGCGTTATCATGTCGTTTGGCACACTGCCAACTATGAAGAAATGGTAATTACCCTCAGAGGCTAAGCGGGGGGCACTAGCTTGGAGGGAGGGAGGAAGGGAGGACAAGAGGCTTATTGCTCTGGTCCTGATGTTTCCGCTGATGAGAGACCAGAAAATGACCAGAGTTCATTCAGGATTAATTCATACAACAAACATCTATCAACTCTTACACTGTCCTGGGCATTTGGAAACATGATGAACAATTCCGCCCTACCTGAGGGGATCCCTGGAACACTGCTCTGGGCCACAGTCCAGGGGATCAGCCCTTGTACTCTGATCTGTTTCAATTAGCAAATGAGAGGATATTTCACCTCATGTCTGGGAAGCCTGGCCTGGATCTCCATGGTTTACCTGTCATTTCAGTGGTAGTGAATGCTGTGGGTTGGGTTATTTTTAGTAAGCTCAGAACTGTGGTTGTAATATTACGCTGACAAGTGGTCTCTGTCAGTACTGGGGTGCATCAGAGCAAGATGGCAGAGTTACTCTTCTTATGGGATTAGCACCAGTCTTCATGGAGGCACCAGATTATGACTTCCCTCCGTGAATTCATCCTCTGTGCCTGGCCCTGCCTGTCTAGTGCCACCTCTTGCCTGTGGCTCCACCCCGTTTGTTGTATAGTAGAAGGAGACTTTCTATTTTGGGATGCGAAGAAAGGTGTCATAGAGCCAGGCATGTTAAATTAGTCATGAAAGAGCAGGAGCTGTTTATTAGGTGAACACATCATGATTCAGGCCACAGACAGGAAGCCAAGCTGTGAACTAGCCTGGTGGAGGATGTAGAACGCAGAGTCAGACTTTGCCTGGGTTGAAATCCTGTGTGATATCAGACCAGTTACTTAATCTCTCTGTGCTTTTGCTCACTAACTGATGAAATGGAAATTATAATATACCCACCTCATGAAGTTACCATAAAAGTCAAATTAGTAAAGGTATAAATGGGAGTATTTCAAATGATGACAAGCATATGGTAAACTTTGATTTTTTTTTTTTGAGGTACTAGGGATCAAATTTTTGCCCTCATTTTGATTACTTGAGTGAAAATACAGATCAAGTTCCTCTAGAAAAAGCAATACAAGTGTCTTACCAATTTTAGCCTTTCTGAAAAAGCCAATATTGAGAACCTCAGACCTTAGAGATCCTCACATAGGAAGCTGGGTCCCTGCCCAGTGTCTTTACTGCCCTCCTCGTAGGGTTCTGGGGCAAGTGGTCCGAGGACACTCTGAGACCCAGAGTCACACAGAAGTGGCTCTGACTGCACTGTATGTCTGCCTGGGGATTCTGACCTAGGGAAGAAGAGTCCATGGTCTTTCTCTCAAAAGTCTCTGCTGGGTCTGCCACTCATCGTGTGGTCTTTGGCAGTGAGCTCCCGGACTCTCTGAGGCAGTGTCTTTTGAAGGGGCTGAGTCTTGCCAGTCCTGCTCAGATGTGTATCTACTGGGCACATTTAGCAGCTTCCTTCTCTAATTCTTCTATTTTTTTAAAGAGGCAACATTTAAAAACAAAAATTAATGGTTTTATTAAGAACTGAATCCTATCCCTCTGATTCTGTAAATAAAAATATGATAAGCATTTGCACTCAGATAACAAGTACCCAGATTAATGCTCCCTGCTTGAGGAGATTCACAGGATGGAAATGGAGCTGGATTTTGGCCACAATGCAACATATTGATCTGTTGCTGGATGCTCTGCATTTTCCAGAGAACTGGTTGTGCCTGCTGTGCTTCAGTGCTTAAGGGGAGTGATTTTTCAAAGTGCTATTTTTTAAAGCCTAGTTTCCTTAAATAAGAGCGTTCTAAGTTCTAATTGTATCACGAATTGAAACTGCCACAGGGTTACGAATGAACCCAGCACACAGGGGTTGTCAAATACCTTTCTCCTCAGGTGGTGAATGCAGGTGTGGACCTCTCTATTTCATAGCATCATCTCTCAGGGTCCAAATGCCAAAGCAGTTGCTAAAAAGACAGAGTGCCTATCTGACGCTTTCAGAAGTATTTCTTTTCTTTCTTTTTTTTTTTTTTGGAATTTAAGAAAGTATCAATCATTTACAAGAAGTCCTTCCACGTTAATACTACAGAGAACAGAAATTTGTTTCCCCCGCATTTGTATCTTAGTCTTCATGGAGACAAATTCCTGTGCATACCCATTAACACTGGCATAGATGCTGCCCCTTAGTCACACCCCCGAGGGTGGCCCTTCCTGCTGCTGGAGGGAGGCTGGACCTAATGCACCTGTGGAGACTGGGAATAACCTGAAGCTGGACTCTGGGTCCAGAGCCTCGAGTAACACACTTCGGAGGAGCATGGGAATAGCGCGGGTTAGTGGGAACTTCTCCGCCTGCTGTGCAGCCCATTCCACTCGGATTGTTCACGCTGTCGGAACGGGCTCCACAAGCAGCACTGGACCTTCAACTCCATCCTACCATGATGCGAACCTTCCAAGCTTCCATGGCCTTGTTCCTCCTTGCTATAGTTTGGTTCTTCAATATCTCCCAAAGGCCCTTGTGTCAAAGAACTGGCCACCAGCTTGTGGTGCTGCGGGGTGGGGGGTACAGGTGTGGCACCTGTAAGAGCGGGGCCTACAGGGGGAAGGTACGAGGTCACTGGAGGTAGCCCTCCAAGGGGATTGTGGGTCTCTTGCTCTCTTATCTACTTGCTTACTTTTTCACGTATTGTTTTACAGTACGTTTTCAGTCCATAATGTTTACACTTCTTGTGTGGAGATGGTACATGTGCCTAAATTTCTCTTTTAAAAAAATCCCCTTCCTCTTCCTGTCTTGTCCTCTTCACATTCAAGAAGGAGCTATCTCTCTACTTCCTCATATCTACATTTAATTTTGCTTTTCATTTGTACTGCTTTCTCTTTTTGCTTCCCAGCTGCTGTAAGATGAGCAGCTTCCTCTGTTGTGCTTCTGCCGTGATATTCTGCCTCCAGGTCCGAGAGCGAAGGAGCCACTGACTGTACACTGCACCCTCTGGCACCGTGAGTGGAACTGACCTTACAGTCCTCAGTGTGACTGCTGTAGGGATTTGTCAGAGAGAGAAAATCATAAATACTCCTTTTTCTTTCATTTTCTGTCTTCCCTCTCTTCCTCTGACTACCACATTGAGCTACACTGGCCTTTTCTCTGATGCTCACCAACTATTCCCTTCCTGCTTCCATTTTCTACACTTGCTGTTTCTCTTTTTCTGAGATGATCCCCTGCTCCTTTCACAAGATGGCTTCTTCCCATCCCTCAGGACCCAGCCACTTGCTCCTCCAGTGGCTTTTTCCAGCTCTTACTCTTAGTACACTTCAAGGTTTATTCATCACACTTTCCTCGATGTACAATTATTTGAATTTCCTTACTGTATTGCCATTTGTGTGCCGTCTGTCTCCATGTGATCCCTTCACTGCATGGCTTTGTACTTCAGTGATTTATGCTCAGTTACTTTTTACTGGATGCACAGATGCCTGTGCATATGAACGTATTGTAATTGTATAAGAAGAGCAAGAGTATTTGTTCATCTGTTTTTACCTATTAATGTACATGTGTGATCCAAAGTATGTGTCTGGGGAATCTAATGTGCCGTGACTAAATATCCAACTCTTCTGGCCCACCCTCCCGGCTTGGGTGTGTTGGTCACAGTATTCAGACTTCCAGATTGGCAAGGTGGGTCAGGACTCACCTGGTTTATGATTTACCTGTTTAAGTTTATAATGCCTTATAATCCCAGCACGCTGGAGGCTGAGGCAGAAGGATCATCCGTGAATTCAAGGCCAGCCTGGGCCATATAGTGAGTTCTATTCATCTGTGATGCTCGTTACACCAAAGTAGCTATCCCATCTTGCCTTGATCAGTCTGCTAGAGTTATCGGGAGCCAAGAGAAGTGGGGAGTTGGTGCTGTGAACTCCTCCCGGCACTGCCACAGAGTCATGAGGCAATGTTAATGACTTTTGATTTAGGTTTGGACAGAGAAGTTCTTGGGCCACTTACTGTGCTGTATCATCCTCTCTGGAAAATGTTCTTCAAGTAACCGCTGGACAGACTGAGGAAACTCTGAGACAGGCAAGTGCAGCAAGCCTCATTGCTCAGAGCACAGCTGGATGGGGAAAGAATGGACTCTTCTATTCTCATTACAGGGAGCACTCATGTATTCCAGCCCTCCACTCTGCTACCTGCTTGCTTTTGTCTTTGTCTCTGCCTCTCTCTGTATACACAAACACACACATACACACCTACACACACTCACGCATCCTATTCATTGCCAACAGTAATAGAGTTGCATCTCTCCCTCTTGGAAAGAAACATCACTCTGATGGAAACTGTGCTGACTAGCCTTGCTCTTAATCATGGAGACAATGCTTTATGCCTTTATCTTTGCACAGCTTGGAAAGGTCTGGCAGAAGCAGACTCTAAAGGAAGTCAAATAGAAAGTGTGCTGCCAGGGGCTGGCAGATCTACAGTCTTCCATCCCCTCCTCCCCACAGCTTCTGGGGAGACAGGGAACCTTCCTGGAGGCTGAGCAATGGGAAACCAGGGGCAGAGCCACTCATAGGGAAAAAGGGTGGAGAAACGTGTGTGGAGGTCGTGATGGCTGCACAGACTCAGAGGTGAAGTATGTCACCCCCCAGCAACTGTCCTGCCCCTTTGGTAACTGCTCTTAAATGACCACTTGGGGGCCGGAGGTTTAGCTCAGTGGTTCTGGAGCCTGCCCCGCAAATGCAAGATCCTGAGTTCGATCCTGGTAACCACATACAACAATGCTGGGTGTGGTGACTCATGTCCACCCGCAATCAGTACCACATACCACAATGCCAGGCATGGTGACTCATGCCTGTAATCGCAGCACTCCGGAGGCAGAGAGAGGAGAATCGCTGAGTTCAAGGCTTGCCTGGGCTCCATAGTGAGCTCAGGGCCAGCCTGAACTACAAAGCGAGACCCTGTCTCAAAAAAAAAAAAAAAAAAAAGCACTTGGGAGAAATTCAAAAGGACATTGCAGGTAGGGGAGGAAATTCCTAAGGCTGAGGCATTTATCTTGCCTAGACACATAAGTTTTTGTTTTGCTTTTTGCGACAAGTTATCGCTATATAGTTCAGGCTGGCCTTGAGCTCACTGTGAAGGCTGGTTGGCCTCATATCTGCAGCACTCCTCCTGTCTCAGGCTCTGAGCGCTGGGGTTAAGGGCATGTACCACCACACCAGGTTTAACAGGTACTCCTGCCAGCATTTTATCAGCATTCTTGTTCTTGACAGTGTTCAAAGGAAGGGTGGCAGGTCATGGCTGTGCTCCCAGAGGTGTCACTGAAAGTCACACCTCTTGAGCCATCATAGAGCACCAAGGGTCCCAAGCACTCTACAACTTCATGACATCCACACTCACAGTTATCAGAAGAGAGTGTTCAGAAAGCAAGCGCTAGTGTTTCGAGCTTAGGGGGCTGGGGGTGCACTAAACATTACATGCAAGGGGAGCCTGAACCCATCAGTAGTAGTGGATAATAAGAGGGTTCCGAATTAAAGTCATTTTTCACCAGGCCTGAGAACTCAGCCTCCTCCCAAATTCAGATGTATGCGGCTCCTTTGTATCCACCTCCATGCTGTTCCTGGGAATTCAGTCTGGTCCCAGCTCCAAGTAGAGACAGGAAGCTTCCCAGCCCCTAACTCTGGACTTGGAAACTTCCTGAATGCTGCATGGGCACATTGCAGATCACATTGTAGTGCAGATCTGAGAAATGAAAAATATTCCAAGTTCATCAACTCATAAAACCACTCATTATTTGGATGAAGTAGAGCACCCAAAATGCAGTGAGCATCACTGTTTTCAATCATTCAAGATATGAAAATTTGGCAAGATATACTGAATTGGGCTGGAGATTTAGCTCAGTGGTTCCAGTGCCTGCCTAGCAAGTGCAAGGTCCCTGGTTCAATCCCCAGTAAACACATACAACAATACAGGGTGTGGTGACTCACACCCTGCAACAATTAGTACCACATACCACAGTGCCAGGCATGGTGGCTCAGGCCTGTTATCCCAGCACCCTGGAGGTAGAGGCAGGAGGATTGCTGAGTTCTAGGCTAGCCTGAGGGGCAAGTGAGACCCCTGTCTCTAAAAAAAAAGATATACTGAATTGACATACCACCCTTGAAGAAGGCAAAAATGAATACCCACCAGTAATAGTAGGTATTTAAGAAGAAACATAAGAGGTAGGCAAAGATTTTCAATAAATTTCCTCCAATCATATTGCAATTAAAGATCATTAAATTATCATTTTAACTGGGTGAGCACTCATGGGGCCTTTGTTATTTGAAAACAAATTGCCTGCTAATTGTTAGTGTGCAAATGTGATATATTCAATGTAAGCTATTTTACTAAAGCATTGATTTCAAAAGCTATACTCTAGTAGGTTCTCCCAGTCAGATTTGATAAAGCATAAAGAATAAATGCTGACTCATATATTTTGATGGTACCAGGAAATAGAGAAGATGAGTAATTGAAACCGGCAATTTAATTTTAGTCTGACTTGTGCCTCTCTCCTAAGCTTCTACCTAAGCTGTTACCAGGTAACCATGGTGGGTGTCTTGAATCTCAGTGTTGCTGTTTATCGTTGCCCTGACCCTTGATATAGAATTTGCATCAGTCTAACTAGAGTGATTGTGAAGTGGAGTAAAGCCAGGTGTGTTGGCACACACTTGTAATCCCATGACTTGAGAGTTGAGGCAAGAAGATCACCAGGAGTTCAAGGCCAGCCTGGGCAATAGAGTGATTTCAAGGCCAGTTTGAAATACATAATGAGACCCCATCTTAATAAACAAAACAAAACAGTGTTGTATAATGGGTTGGGAGGGAAGGGTGTCTATCCTCAGTTAGGATTCCTGAGGCCTAGGTTCTGATTCCTTCCTTGGTGTTAGATCAGTGAGTGACCTTCAGCAAGACACTGAAGGTCTATGCAGAACTGCAGGTTTGTCATCTCTCAGATGGAGCTGATAATTCCATCTCTATTTGGAGCCCACACTGAGAAAAAGATTACATGACTGTAGTTATCTGCGAGTCTCATGAAAAGGTGTCTTATAAATATTATAATTGTTATCATTAAGTATTGCTTGGATGCAGGTCTTCTAAATATAAATATCAGCAGAGTGTGAAGTCAGTTTTCCCTGAAGCAAAACTGAAATTTGAAAATGCAAGTTAGGAAGCTTATTTTGCATTATACGATTCCAGAGATTTCACAGCACAGTCATATTTTTTCTACATGACTATTGACAGCAAAATTTTACTTAAAATATTATTTGCAGAAAGGACTAGAAGCTCAGTAATAAACCCCAATGAAAACTTCTAAAATATTTTTGTCTAATAGTTCTCATAACAATTAAATTTTCTATAGAATATCAATCCAGGGCCGGAGGGTTAGCTCAGTGGTTCTGGCGCCTGCCTCGCAAGCCCAAGGTCCTGAGTTCGATCCCGGGTAACCACATATAATGCTGGGCGTGGAGACACGCCCACCAACAATCAACACCGCATACCACAATGCCGGAGTGGCTCACGCCTGTGATCCCAGCACTCGGGAGGCAGAGACAGGAGGATTGCTGAGTTCGCGGCAGCTTGCCTGGGCACCATAGTGAGCTCAGGGCCAGCCTGAACTATAATGCGAAACTCTGTCTCAAAAAAGAAAAAAAAAGAATATCAATCCATACAAAAATCCCTGGCACACTGGAATGTGATTCCCCTGTATCACTCAAATGTTAAATCATAAAGGATATTATGGACTGAATATTTGTGTCCCCTCAAAATTCATATGTTGAAATATTAATTCCCAATGTGATTGTATGAGGAGCTGGGGCCTTTGGGAAGTAAGCAGGTCATGAGGCTAGAGGCTTCATGAATGGGATCAATGACCTTATAAAGGGACCTCAGAGAGTCCTTTGACTTTTTCCTGTGTTAAGCTGCAATGAGAAGTCAGTAGAGTACAGTCTAGAAGAGACCCCTTCTCAAACCTGACCCTGGTGGCACTTGATCTCAGACTTCCAGGCTCCAGAACTGTGAAATTATACATTTCTATTGTTTATAAGCTACTCAGGCTATGGCACTTTGTTATAGCAGCTCAAACCAACTAAGACAATGGATATAGTACCAAACACTGTGGCTGTATTGACACACACTGACCCCATTTAAGAAAACTAAGTTCTATTTCTGATTTCTGGCCAGTAGCCCACTCAAGCCAATAATATCATTACTCCCAGTGATGGAACTAGAAACACAGAATCAGAATTCACTTTACATGAAATCTCAATGCACATGGATCACAGTGTATGGGTTTACAGCCATCTCTAGGAAGCAAAAGGGATAACATTTTGTGAGTAGTTTGTGATAGAAAAATCACTCAAGCTCGGTGAGTCTTCACTTGGAGTCACTTTACTCCAAGGCATAGTTGGACATTTTTGTTTGTTACAATTGAGGGGTGAGTAGATATGTGGGGTGGCAGGGATGCTGCTTAACATTGTGCAACAAAGAACTGAAAATGTCTGGCTGAAAATGTCAGTAGTGCCAAAGTAGGAAAACCCATTGTAGCCTTCCTCTGGTTTTTCCACTCTAGCTAGTTCTTGCTGCCCTTTTCAGCATTAGGATTCATCTGGCAGTCTTTTGCCCTGTAGCAGTCCGTGGAGAATTTTTAAAGGGCTGAATCAGTTTAATGTCACAAGAGAAGAATAAATTTATATGAAAGGATGGGTCATTTTGTTTAATGATGTTTTTCCTTTCACATGGCAGGAACTCCATAAAATATATTTTAATTAAATAGTGAGTAGATTCCACATTAATTTCACATGTGACTTAATAAATAACAGGAAGATGGCTTCTCATACATACAACTTGTTCTCCTGTTTGGAGTGGATCATCAAATGCAACTTCATGCTTTCCCTTTGAATGGATCCAAGAATACTGCTCTTAACAAAGAAAGCAGAGTGGGTAGTATTTGCTGAAAATGTGATGCTAATAAAAGCCAGCCTGAATCCAATCCACCGGATCTATTTAAAGAATTCAAAGAATGTCAGAAGAGCATGTGGCTTCAAGGTTAATGTGTAAGATTTACAGAAACTTGAATAATCCCTATGACTAAAAAGAAAATATGAATTTCCTGCATGGTTTTAAATTAGAATGACAGCCAAAACCAGTTAATTATAAAAACAGCTAATTTAACACGTTTTCTTATTTGCTTCTTGCTCCAACCTGTATTTAATCAATAATCCTTCAAGGAAAATAACTAAGAAGGGGAAGTTCTGAGCAAATTTGCTTTGTTGAACACACTCAGGTTTTCTATGTGCAGATTGGTTGGTTGCATGGTTTAATAGCCACAAAAGAGGAGAATAGAAAGAGAGGTATAATCATAGTCTCAATTTAATTGTAGAAGATATCAATAATTATGAGTGACCAGGGAGACTGGACAAAGAAGTTAAAACAACTACTTGATAAAGGATCCTTTTCACTGTCATGAAATCATTGGCTTTTAGCCTTTTACAACTGATATGATTTGAAATTCAAAACCCAAATTCATTTGTCTTTAGGCAGGAAAATAGATGGCCAGAGAAACTAAATATAAGAGCACAGACCACCCTAGAATGCAGGCTCCTTAGCATAACATATAGAGCTTTTGACTTTACTCAGAATAAACTAGTATTTTCCAGAGTACAATTTATGTGGTTAGCATATTTGCCAGTCTGTCTAGTTTTGGATTCATTTAAATATTGGTGCCTTCCTCTGTGCCATATCTTCTCATTCATCTTCAGTCTTCAATCCCTTGAACTCTGTAAATGTTGGATGAACAAAACTGAAATGAACTGGTTCACTGATTGCAATCTGGTGCACTTTGAAACTGTCATCTTACTGGGAACTAGGATAGCATATGATTTGTCTTTAAAATTCCTTTTTTTTTTTTTTGTTGCTCATATGCTCTTTCCATATATAGATGCTCCATAAGTGTTATTAGAATCCAATACAATGTTATACTTGGACTCTTGTGATTAGATTTCTTAAATGTATCTCAGTGATCTTTACACATTAAATTAAAAAAAAAATTTAACGCAACTGGGTAAGGCTTTTTCCTTACCCATGGTACTAAGATTAAGATGAGATTGGGTGCGTTCAGGTTGATATGGCTATAGACTGGTACTGAGATTCAAACCCAAGATGACTCTACCACTGAGCTATGCCTCCCATCCTTTTTTTTAATTTTCAGACAGGGTCTTGGTAATTTTCCCAGACCAGCCTCAAATTTGCAATTCTTTTGCTTCAACTTACTGAGTAGTTGATCTTTTATTTTATTTAAATAACATTTTTCTTATTCTAATTCTTATGCATGTTCATTGCGGAAACCCTAGAAAACAGTAGATATAGAAATAAAATTAAAATTATTCCTAGTTGTAATATACTTTTTTTTTAACCCCATAGTAAGTAACAGGAATACCATGTGGCAGTAAAGGTTAAAGTTGAGAGAAGCGTAGTTGACAAGAATAATTTTGTAGATGATATAAATAAGGGGATAAATGACTTGTCAGTCTTTCACAGCTAGGAAGGCACTGATTTCCAGTTTCTGTTTCCAGTAAAGAGTCAAAGAGGGGATGCTAAAATCTGACAATATCCCCCTGAATGGGCATTTATTCCGATACCCCAATAAACCACATAGTAAGTTGCATAAGGTGTTTCATTCTCCTAATATATCTCTTCTGTACTTAGAATCTGATAAAGCTCCAATTAGAATTCATCTCCTTAAGAATAAAAGGAACTACAGAACTAAAGAGAGGGTAGGAATAAGCCATTAATTATATCCGTTAAGCTTCAGTTACAGCTAATAAGGAATATCACATGACCACAGTGTGTGCTTGTTCTGAACAATAAAGAACATGAGGCAAGATAAGATTCAGAACTAAAATGTCCTTCAGCAGCCCCCTGTAGTCAGCGGTCATGAAAGTCATTAAAAGAAAAATTGATTGAGGTATTTTAGTAAACAAAAGAACTCTCTGCTTTCTCATCAGGAAGTGTATTGTTAATATACTGCTGCTTAGCCTGTGGAAGAAAATGTTTCTCCATGCTTCTCTCTTTAGCCTTATTCTTATCCTGTCACTTTTCAGACAAAAAAAAAAAAGATTGAAAATGATGGTCCTATTTTATTTTCTTGAAAAGAAACAGGCTGTTGCTTTTTGTTCGGAACAGTTTTACTCTTGGCCTTGATATGAGTGTGAAAGGAAGACCACATAATTGACGAGCCAGTCTCTAGGCAGCAGCAGATACAGTGTGAAGAAAACCAACAGGCATGAAAACAATAGCTATTTGATAAAAGTAAATAATTTCTGTGGCTACTATGTCTTCAACATATTGTTGTTAATGTTGACTTGTTTAATTCAACAGCAGCAGAGCCATCGTGGTTTGTAAGGCATTTCTTTTCTGACATTTTACTTTTACATTATTGAAGTCATCATTCCTTGCATTTGTATTACCTCTGGGTTATACTGAGGTTCTGTAATTTTTATTAAAATCTGAAGCATCAAATACCTGACATATACCTGAAGTCTTAGGGCTGAGCTAGAACACTGTTATGAACATCAGTGTAAGATATTAAAGTGGCAGGTTTGTTTTAGACTGAAGACACTAAAGATGCCATATTTCAAAGTAAATGTCAGACCACCATACAGAATTTTTTAAAAGTCTGTATGACAGGGCCGGAGATTTAGCTCAGTGGTTCCGGCACCTGCCTCGCAAGTACAAGGTCCTGAGTTCAATCCCCGGCAACCACATACAATGCTGGGCATGGTGACTCACACCCACCAGCAGTCAACACCACATACCACAGTGCCAGGCGTGGTGGCTCACGCCTGTCATCCCAGCACTGGGGAGGCAGAGACAGGAGGATTGCTGAGTTCGGGGCTTGCCTGGGCTGTAGAGTGAGCTCAGGGCCAGCCTGAACTACAAAGCGAGACCCTGTCTCAAAAAAAAAAAAAAAAAAAGTGTGTGACATGAGGGAAAATCAGTGTTAAAACTCTTAAGTGTTTTGCCATTGGTAAGAGTATAGACAAGTGGAAGGTGGAAGTCACGGGGAGAATACAGTGTTTTGGGAAGAGATTGTTCTACTGTGAATGAGTCTCAACTCACTCTCACAGGGACAAGTAGGAAAGGCCAGGCTTTCTCCTCCAGCGTGGTTGGTAAAGGAATGTGCAAGAAAAACTCCAAGAGTGGAATTTGTGAAAACTGTTGCTTGGGGGACATAATAATCTAGTTTCTGATTTCTAGCTAAGAAGGAGAGGCAGATTGGCTGCTTGAAGATGGAATATTGAAAGGCATCCTGATTGGTTTGGTTTTTATCAAAGAACCGATTGGAGGAACAAACACTGAGTAGAGGAGAGGTGATCCAGGTACCTGCAGTGCTGAATAAGGAGAAAAGAACCAACCAGAATGTGGATGCATGTTTCAGGGACTTCCTCCTTTAGCCTAGAAAACTCAGATACTAAATAACCACAACTAGCACATCTGAAAAGTCAGATCACCTCTTGGGCTTTACCCTCTCACTCCAGGGTTGGTCAGAGAGTGAGGGGAGGAGGGAGAGCAGAACAGATTTTCTTCCTTCCTTGACTTCTGGATTGTCCCTCGCCACAGGCCTGAAGGTAGGGGCAGAGAAACATGTTCCTTTTAAAGTTGAATATTAATGTTGTTTAATTTAAAACTCTTTAATGTTGACTATATTGGGATTTAGTATTTTAATTATTAAGTCTATACCAGGTTTTGTAGCTTGAAGCAACAACAGAATGCTTTTTATTTTCTGAGCATCCTGAAAAGTTGGGAATCTGCCTGCATGTTCATTCTCCAGGGCAAAGCATGGACTTTCAGAACAGAGGTCGGGGAGAGGGAGCCATCATACAAAGGGACAAGGCAGAGAAGTTACTTGTGCACATTTGTAGACCATGGCTTGTATGGAGGAGAATACAGGAAGAGTGAAAGACTGTCTTGTATTTTTCCCATTCTTTTTCTGAGAAGAAAGATCAGCTAGCATAAAAGTTGAATTCAAAACCCAATGGGTATATTTGAATATTCAAAGCTAAGACATATCATGTAAGCGCTGAATTATTGCATAGTGTTCATTATTTTAAATGGCAAGCTGGGGTTTTTTCTTTTTAATTTAACAAATTAATTTTCCTTGGAACCTTTGGTTTACATTTCAAGGCTGCAAGCTTTCATCTTGAAAAGATGACAGCATTGAAGATTAAAGTGTGTGGTTTTTCTCAATATGTTCTTAGTCCTGCAAAGGAATCAATGCATATTTGGGCTTCCATCTTTCTTACAACCTGTATTTCTTGATGTTCTCTTTATATTCTGTGAGATTTTCTTGAAAGAAAAAATCTGTGGTTGAAGGACATGTAGAGAACAGAGGATACAGTTTTATATTAAAGGGAGTTTTAGGACTTTTGAAGCTCATTTGACTTACGACACATCTTTTCCTCCTGGAAGTGTTAAATAGTTCTGCACAAAAAGGCTGGAAGTTTTTCTGTTAAATAGAGGTTTTAAAACTTTCTTTCTGTAAAAAAAAAGTGTGTACTACAAAATGTGAATAACAGCAGTCAGAAACAGGGATTTTTTTTTTAAACTTCTATTTCAAGGTCCTCAAAATCTATACCTAATCATGAGTAATTTTTCTCTCCAGATTGCTTCTTTCTCCCATAAACTTTACAGTTTCTTTTCGTGACCCCAGGACCAATGTCTTTTTTAATCACATGGAGAAGAAATAAGAGTATTATGGTTCCAGGCAGACAAATCCAAGTCTATAACCTTTTTTTTTTTTTTTTTTGAGACAGGGTCTCGCTTTGTAGTTCAGGCTGGCTCTGAGCTCACTATGTAGCCCAGGCAAGCCTTGAACTCAGCAATCCTCCTGTCTCTGCCTCCCGAGTGCTGGGATTACAGGCGTGAGCCACCACGTCCGGCATTGTGGTATGCGGTGTTGATTGTTGGTGGGCGTGTCTCCACACCCAGCATTATATGTGGTTACCAGGGATGGAACTCAGGACCTTGCGCTTGTGAGGCAGGCACCGGAACCACTGAGCTAACCCTCCGGCCCTATAACCTTTTTTAAAAAAACTTTTTTAAGGGCCGGAGGGTTACCTCAGTGGTTCTGGTGCCTGCCGCGCAAGGTCCTGAGTTTGATCCCCAGTAACCACATACAATTCTGGCCATGGTGGCTCACGCCTGTAATCCCAGCCCTCGGGAGGCAGAGGCAGGAGGATTGCTGAGTTCCAGGCTTGCCTGGGCTACAAAGTGAGCTCAGAGCCAGCCTGAACTACAAAGTGAGACCGTCTCAAAAAAAAAAACTTTTTTAAAAGAAGCACTTGTCTTTGGGCAAAGTAATTTGTTATTCACAGTTTCCTTGTCCTCATATTATTGTGAAGAAAATTGGTGAAACTTTAGAGATGGCTCTAGGCGATGTTTTCATCCCAGAATCTTTGGGGAGTTATAAAAACAAGATTACTGAACCTACACGAGAACCAATTGTGAAATCACATTTAAGCATAAGCAAAATTTCCTCTTGGATCATTATGTTATAGAAAAATAGAAAGATTGCATTTGAGAGTCAGAGATAGCTAGGCCACATGTAAGTTGAACAAGTAAAATTCTACAATTCAGAAATACTGAAAGTAGTTGAAACTAATAGAGATCTTACATTGCAAATGTCATGCATGTACCACAGCAGTAGGCATTTAAAAAGAAAATAAGTAGAGTGAATCAACAATTTAAATAGAGTGAATCAATAATTTAAATATATATATATGTATGTATGTGATACATATGTGAGAAATTTGGGTGAATTTCCTTCTAATCTTTCCTGTATCATTTTTCTTTTATAGGCACAACCACATACACATGTACATATTTAACTGCCCTGCCTTTTTTCTTAGAAGGGCACAATGAACATGTGAGTTTCTATGATTGTTATGTTTGAGACGAGAAAATACTAATTGATTTATAATGACTCATTTGGGCATTCTGGCTGTGTAGTACCCACTTCTCTTTCCTCTAGGGAAATGCCACTCCCTATTTAAAAGAGATCTGGATGAGGCTACCAAGCAGTGTCTTCACTCCCTGTTTTGCCTTAGGTAAGCAGGGCCCAGGGCAGCCAGATTTGATTTCCAGATACCTGGGCCCTTGAGCACAGTATTACGCCATGCAAAGTTTGGCTATTGAACAGAAGATGGTAAACTGGCTCATTCTAATACCTACTGTGTTAGAAAGGAAGACTCTCCATGGAGGCCTTACAGCTGAGGCTCTTGGAGAGAGACCCAGCTCTCATCCTGGCAGATGCCATTCACTCAAGGAACTGCTCAATCTTTCCAATATTCTCTTTTGCTAAAGATAGAGTCGCTTTCTGTTCTTTGCAACCAAGAACAACTCTAAATGATAGGCTAGTTGCTAGGCATCTTGGTTATTTTTATTATTTTGTGCTCCTGTGATAAATATCTGATACATGCTTGTGGGTATGGAAGTGGCTTTTTATATATTTTACATAATTTCCCCAAAGTAGAATTACTTAGTCAAAAAAATATGAACATTTCTCTGATTCTTAATATAATTTGTCCAAATGCTTCTTAAGAGGATTATACCAATTTACATTTTGTATTACATGTTACAGAAAATACTGCTGAAAATATTACAAAAATTTTCCTCTGTGCAGGAGGATTTTGCAATAGATATGTCTCAAGCACTTGAAAGAGGAACATAATTTAACTTTAAAATAATTTCATGGAATCATTTATGGGATCTTACAGAGTTATGGCCAAACATGCATTTATAGGTTGACACTAAAATCAGGTTAATAAACAGATTGGTTATACAACTGGTTTAATAAATAGCTGACACTGAACATTTAATATATACTTGTTGGGAATGCTTCATTATTTATTCAATAACATCCTCAAAGTGATTATACCATTATTTCTATTTTACAGGTAAGGAAATAGGGCTTAAAGTTGGGGAGTTATAAAAACTAAAGGACTATCAAAACTACAAGAGAACCAAATGTGAAGTCATTACATTTAACATAAACAAAATTTCCTTTTGGATCACTAAGTTATGGGAGAAGAGAAAGATTTGTATTTGAGAGTCAGAGAAAGCTAAGCCACTTCCCAAGGAAAGAAAGGACTGTATCAGGGCTAGAAGCCAAAAGTACATGGCTCTTAAATGGTCTGTACCTATAGAACTTTTGGCTGAAAAGCCAGATTTGATTCTTGATTTCACTCAACATCTTGGAATTTTCATTTCCAAATGTATAAAACCACCAATATAATAACACCTGATCTACTTACTCAGAGAAGTTTTCCAGGCATGTAGAGATAATGTGAGAAAGGGCCATACAAATATAAAGCACGGTTGTTTAGAATAGCGACCATCATTCCTAAGTATGTCTGACTGCTATTAAAAGTGGTAAAGATGATTGGAACCTTGGAACGCTTATGTCTCTCTTCTTTTGCTCTATTTTTTGAAGCAACATATATACATACACAAGTCAAATGTGTGAAAATGAAAATGTAGCAGAATCGAGGAATTCTAAATATTTCAATGGGCTTTATTATTATTTCATGACTGAATGAAGGAAACCTTGTCAACCCAGTCACTGGTAGAGCTGGAGACAATATTTCTGTCTTTCTGAACAACCTCTTACTGCATGGTGGTGGAAGACAAAACTGGCTACTTCAAGGATGGCAGCTAAATGCAAAAAGCAGCATAACAGGCACCAGAGCCATAGCTACTTTAGTTCCTCTTTTCTCACTAAACAGTCATGCAGCTCACTCTGGACAAACCTAGTGAGGTGGTGTGGAGAAAGGGGAATTCTTGGAACTCTTTGTAGGAATATGAGAATATGAAAGACTGTGGGAGAATATGAGAATATGGAAGAATAAAGTTTTCTCTTAATAGTGAAAAATTACTATGTCTCTTACTAATGAGTATCTTACATGATTATAGGGAGTCTTGCAACTTCTTCTGTCTCCTGTTTGTCTTTGGCTGCCACATGCCATTGTCAGTTCTGCACCCACTCCTGAATCCCCATCCTATGACCAGAAAACTCACTTTAAACTGTTCTTTTAGAAAATAAATGCTTCCTTTTCTGTAAAATGAAGTTCAGTGTCAGAAGCCACATGCACATCATTAGCTTTTTCATTCATTTCTTTCACAATTTTTGTGTTGCTTACTCTGTCTCTCTGTGGGGTCTGTTCCAGGCCAAAGTATGTGCCAGCCTTATTTGGACAGCAGATACCCTGTGGAAGGGCATTAGGAGACAAGAGCTAATTGGAAGTTTGTGATTAGCTGTCATGGATGCCTGGGCCTGTCAATAGTGTTCAATAAAGCCAGAAGGCCAAGTGTTCCTTTCTGCATACTGATTGCTGAATCAGATTTCCCCGAGCAGGAGGGCTTTCTAGGCAGTCAATTTAAAAATATTACTCTTGGTTCTTAAGTGGTCAAAATCCCTAGCTGGTCTTTAATCTGACTCTGAAGAATTCTTAGTTATGACTGAGATTCTGCTGTGGTATTTTTGCCCTCAGTGTACACAAATTTTTCCTTCATCTCCTAGATCCCTGCATCAGTTAGACTGGACAAACTGTTTCTTTCTAGACTTGAAGTGTGTTTTGAGGACCAGAAAACTTTTAAATTCTTTTCTCCTTATTCCTTTTTTTTTTCTCATGGTTACTTTTGTTTTTAATTTTTTGTTTTTTTTTTTTCTTTAGACAGGGTCTCACTTTGTGGTTCAGGACCCTGAGCTCACTATGGAGCCCAAACAAGGCTCGAACTCAGCAATCCTCCTGCCTCTGCCTCCCGAGTGCTGGGATTACAGGTGTGAGCCACCACACGGTTACTTTTTAAAAATCTAGGTCATTAGTCTACAAGCCTATCATCAGAATAACTATTGAGATCTTTTGGTGTTTACCTTATTCCTATTCTCATGAAACTGCTGCTCAACTCTTTAGTTTTGTGAGCTGATTACAACAAAGAACTAATAAGATACCAGCTTGCAATAATTTATGCTGCTTTCAAATTCATGCAGGATGTCTTGTCTAATCCACATACTGGTCTTTAAAATTGTATGGCTGTGGGCCAGAGGGTTAGCTCAGTGGTTCCGGCACCTGCCTCGCAAGCTCAAGGACCTGAGTTCGATCCCCGGTTACCACATATAATGCTGGGCGTGGAGACACGCCCACCAACAATCAACACCGCATACCACAATGCTGGGCGTGGTGGCTCATGCCTGTAATCCCAGCACTCTGGAGGCAGAGACAGGAGGATTGCTGAGTTCGTGGCGGCTTGCCTGGGCACCATAGTGAGCTCAGGGCCAGCCTGAACTACAAAGCGAGACCCTGTCTCCAAAAAGCAAAAAAAAAAAAAAAAAAAAAAAAATTTGTATGGCTATAATGAGGTGGTGATCTGTTTATAAGCCCTTTATATTACTGCACAATTATTTTTGAACTCTGATAATTTGTGCAATTTTCCTGTAAGTCATTTACACACAGTTCCCTCCCATACAACATTTGGTTCTGGTATTATATTTCTATTAATGAGAGGTGTATTTCTCAAATGTAAATGTTTTATATTCCTTAAGGCTCTTGGCTTACATATAAAGGGATATTAATAGGATACAGAAATCTTTCCTCTATAACTCCTATGTAATGAATTTACTGGATTGGCTGAAATAGACTAGTCTGTCAATTTCTGTGTTCACTTCTAATAAGAAAGTCAGTATTTAAGAAATAATAACAACTATCCATACAATTAAAAGAATAGGCTGCCTTTGGGCCGGAGGGTTAGCTCAGTGGTTCCGGCGCCTGCCTCGCAAGCGCAAGGTCCTGAGTTCGATCCCCGGTATCCACATATAATGCTGGGCGTGGAGACACACCCACCAACAATCAACACCGCATACCACAATGCGGGACGTGGTGGCTCACGCCTGTGATCCCAGCACTCGGGAGGCAGAGACAGGAGGATTGCTGAGTTTGCGGCGGCTTGCCTGGGCACCATAGTGAGCTCAGGGCCAGCCTGAACTACAAAGCGAGACCCTGTCTCAAAAGCAAAAAAAAAAAAAAAAAGAATAGGCTGCCTTTGCCCAATACAAAAATAAAAAGATCCGTGTGAGACACAAAGCATTTCTTTAACCAGGTCATTGAGATTCTATTAAAATATACTTTTTTCTTTATGATGAGAACTACTTTGATTCCTGTGGGCAGTGCTAAAATTTTTGTTTTTTTGCACATAGAAAGGTGAGTTTGCCATCAAATCTCAGCTGGCATAGATGTTTTGAGCTAAGTGTCCAGGCTTATTCTTAACAACACCGAATTATGTTTTAATCTTTTAGTGGACCAAAACGAATAAACAGATCTGTGAGAACACCTCTTTTATCTTTGGGGAAGTGATTTTGCTAGGTTTTACCTAGTAGTTACCTTTTCCAAATCATTAAGTGTTGTCCCAGAGCCCAATACTGGTAAACTGTTCTCTCACTTGTGATCCATTTAGTTATATACTCAACCTTTTGCCTTCCAAGATAAGCTCAGTCTCACTCTAAAACTCTCCCAGGGAAGGAACTTGTGTTCTTTGAAAAACTTCCCCACCTTTACCCAGACTCTTTCAGTTGTTAATTCTGTCTTCAGACTGTGGGAGCCCTGCAAGGGCAAATGAGCTATATCCTGCTCCATTTTCAGAGCAGTTGAAAACCATTTGTGGCAAGTCTGACCTCACAAAAGCTCATTAATAGCCAGTCACTGTGAAGATCTTGTGTAGGTCAGTTCTTTAAAAAGCACACACACACATGCATACACACTACCAGAACACCACTGCCAGGGCAGCTTGCTTATTGCACCAGCTGTTTCCCTAGAAGGGATTATCCAGCATCCTCTCTAGACAGTGAGTGCAAAAGACTTGGGTTGGAGAAGTGCATTAGCTTTTGATTAATGATTGGATGAGGGCCAGTTAAATTTTTAAATCTGAATGTGCTTGCTGACTCAGGCTCCTTAGCAGCATAATGGACAGCCAGTCCTTAAAGCTTTCATTAAAAGCGTTTCTGGTAACTGATGTCTACAGAAATGAGTTGAAATACAATTCACTGAACTACTCAGCTTTCATCTGAAACAGAATATGTAATTTTCGAATTCTACTGATCTCTTGAAAATTTCAGGTAAAATTAAATCTAAAAAAGCTATAAATATTGAGGGGAAAGGAAACCTTCAGTAGCTTTGTGACTGTATCGGTTTATCCCTGTGAATCCTGTATCTAATGATGTTTATTGCATTTTAAATGCACCTGGAGTCACAAATCTGCTGATGACAAAATCTGGACTGGTTTGTGGGAGGTTCTCAGGATATATCAAGATGAATTTGATTTGAATTTTATTTCTAACTGTGGCTCTTTTCTGACCTCCATCTTAACATTTTTGTCTTGCTAATAGGAATGAACTGACTTTGCAGAAATCTTCCCAGAAAGCTTAGCTGCAGAAAGACCCCTGAAGCTACTTTGATCTTAGAGACAGATTTCACATCATCATCACTGACTCTCAGCCTTTAACTTACAGTCTGAGACGCATGTATTCACTGTCTTTTGACCCCATAGGTGACCATACTCTCTGTATCTCCTGAAAGGACATAAATTATATAGTTTTGCTTCCTTTTCCAGTCCAGTAATACAGTATTCTAGTGGTACCTCCAAAAAGGGCCAGCAAAATACTACTTTGCAAATTGGTGATTTCTTTGCAGTCAGCTCTGAATTCTTCCTGTATTAGGCTTTCTGATTAGACTGTAAGCTTCTTGCAGGCAACTACATCTTTTTCTCTCCCCTATTGTCTTCAACCACTTCTCCAACATCCGTTCTTTTTCTGAAATGTGGTGAAGACACATTTTAGTGTCTTCCCAGTTCATAAGGTCCACCATCCTCTTGAAACCAGCCCTACCTGCCACATATCATGTTCTATACATATTGCTATGTGTATGAGTCTTCCTGAGGCAATAGTTTATTGGAACAGTAATAGACAACTGCTAAAGGCAGGACCATTCAAATTCGTCCCCTCTCTCATTATAAGTTGAGATCCAGTAATAGCTATTTAGTCTCTGCATGTGGCCAGAAGTGAAACATATTAACTCAGAGTTATAGGGACACAATGTTCTACCAGGTAGAGAGAGAAACAGAGGAAGCCAGTCTCCCACAGAGCAGTTGGGTACTTTTTTGATTGATTCTGGTCAGTTTAGAAGCGCAGGTGCATTCCTTTCCAGAAACACCATGGTTCTCTTTTATAACCCTACAATAAATTCCTTCTCACTCCTTTCCATGTTAGTTCAAGTTGTCTTTTGTTCTTGAAACCTACAGAGTTCTAAATGATATAATATTTCTTTTATACAGAAACCAGAATGATGTTGTCAGGGGTTGGGAAAAGGAAATGGAAAATTGTTTAATGGTTATAGTTTCAGTCTTGCAAGATCACTAAGTTGCAGGGATTGGTTGCACAAAAATGCAGATACACTTACCACTACAGAACTATAGTGATTCAGACCCATGTTCACTAAATAGATGATAATGATGTTAAATTTTCTCTTTCCCTAATCTTTTTTTTGGTCAGGGTTTCTTGGCTCCAGCCTACTCTTTGCTTGTTTTAAACAGATAATAAATACATCATCCTCCCTTCTGACTGGCAAAAGCTTGCTTTCCCTCCCTCCCTCCCTCCCTCCC
>PVIC010029070.1:0-22737 GCA_004025085.1 Thryonomys swinderianus
GCTGAAGCCTCGGCTCCTCTAGCTGGTAACTGGCTCTCATCAGCTTCAGGTGTTTGTCTACTTGTCAGCTATTTTGAAATATCAGCCACATTCTATTCCCGCACCTCTGATGCAGCGGACACCACTGCTTTTATCTCAGGATGATAAGCTCCTTTAAATGAGCAACTATAGGGCCGGAGGGTTAGCTCAGTGGTTCCGGTGCCTGCCTCACAAGCGCAAGGTCCTGAGTTCAATCCCCGGTAACCACATATAATGCTGGGTGTGGAGACACGCCCACCAATAATCAACACCGCATACCACAATGCCGGACATGGTGGCTCACGCCTGTCATCCCAGCACTCGGGAGGCAGAGACAGGAGGATTGCTGAGTTCGCGGCGGCTTGCCTGGGCACCATAGTGAGCTCAGGGCCAGCCTGAACTACAAAGCAAGACCCTGTCTCAAAAAGCAAAAAAAAAAAAAAAAAAAAAAAGAGCAACTATAGCAAGTAAAATAGCAAAATGCTAAGTAGTATTACCCAGAGTTAGCAAGTTTCAACCACTTTTTGGTATTTGCTTTGGTGTTATGTTTGTTTTACTTTCAGAGAGAGAAAGAGAGGGAGCGAGACAGAGACAGAGAGAATTTCTTAAACTTTTGTCTTCTGGAGTTTATCTGAGATTCTATCCCTTTCTAGGCCTTCATCTTCAGTTTGTGTCCCCAAAACTCAGATGTTGGAAACTTAACCCCCATGCAACAGCACGGAGTGAGGCTCTCCACTGTGACTAGGCGGACTGCTCTGCCCTCACCCAGAAGGAGTGGGGTGTGCCCCTGTGCCACTGACTCCGGTGAAGGGCAAGCTCAGCCTCCTCCTCCTTCTCTTTCACCATGGCACCTCCGAGAGGGAAAGCAGGGAAAGGGGAGCTTTGTAATTTTTCCAACTTTTTGAAAAGGTAGCAGTCCTGTTTATGAAGCCAGAGTCCTTGTGGTCTCTTACTTCCCCAAGGCCTGTCTTTCTATACTAAGACATCGCAGATTGGATGTCAATAAGAATCTTGGGGGGACCTTCGAACTGTGGCATACCCTGGAGCATCATTTAGCAGCTTCTATAGTATTGCATGTGTGACACAGTGGGCTGTACTGCATTTTTTAATTTTCTGTATTCTGGAAGCTCTAGCTTTAGCGGCTTCACTAGCCAGTCTTAGCAGTATTAGAGGATGTGGTGGGAGGAGCCTTTCACATGTAAAGAGACAAATCCAGAGCACTAAACTAAACCTCCTATCTTACTCCAAGACAATCTCCTACCCTCACCGCCCAAAGCCAACATTATTCAAACTACACAACCTTTCAGCTCTGTCTAGAGCAAGGGAAACCCAGGACAGATTGACAGGGCATCATTTGTTTTGCTAATGACTAAAGCCTGGTGCTTCCAAATGGTCCTGAGTGATTCAGAAAGGGAAGAACTAAGGTTTTCATTCCAGGGCCTTAGCCTGTCGGTAACACCACTTAATCAGCCTATGAAATCTTGCAGGTGCATTTCTTCTCTTGTAGTTTTGTTACTTGGCAAGACATCAGCAGTTACTGCCACAGCCAATTAATTCATTAAGTGTTGCAAAGTGCCATTCTACTGTCCTTTTTCACCATTCATGAACTAGAAATCTTTACAAAAAGTATTATCATCTGTTTGAACCCCTTGATGAATGAATAGTTTTTATAGGAAAGTAAAACTCAGTACTGATTCTATACTTCTATTTACTACTTACCAAACTGAGTTGTTTCTCTTACACCTGTTCAAAGTGATGAATAAGGCTTGTGAGGGTTACACTTTACATAGTGTGATTGCGATTTCAGTGTGCACACAGATGTACTCCAGTCCATGTGTGCGATTTTAATGACCTTCCCATCCTCTCTGGACAGTGAGAATCTCTTTAAATCACCTTCTAAATCCTTTTGTGTTGACCTTAATTATTTTGAGAGCTTCCTTGCATAAGGGAAATGATCAATATTTAAGACAACCTTTTAAAATTATTACTCAGATTTGGAATCAGTTACTTTCCAAAAATCATTTTAGTAGGGGATAATATTTAGAGAGCATAGTATAGATACTAGCAGTTCTTATGTGTGGATATATGTACTATCTCTTCATTCTTTTTTCTGTGCCTTAGCATCTTAAAATCAATAAAGCTTTAGGGTAAGTTGTTTTTTTCTTTGGAAAATTCCTTTGAATTAACACATTTGGAATTGTTTATAAATTTGAAGATCATATTGTGTCATAAAATAATGAGTTTCAAAAGAATTTTATTGAATTTAAATTTATAATTGTTATTATTAATGTAATTATTGCTTTTTCTTATTCATGAATAGAGCATGATATTCCTCATACTTAGATATATTTTCTATCTCCCTAAAACATTTTATAGTCTATATAAAGATTTAGCTCCTGTTTTCTTGTATTACATTTATATCTATTATGGATGTTTTTCCTATTACATGCATACAATGTATGTACAGCAATACCTCAGTTGTCAAATGGCTCCAAGCTTGAACTTTCCACCGCTTGAAAGGCAGAGCTTGAAAAAAAAAATCTTCTCAATGTTCCTCACTTTGCTTGATTGTTGAACTGAAAATTCAATTCAAATAATCCTGTGGAGACCAACAGTGAGTTATTTGTCACATCTCACCACAGACACCAAGGCGAGATGATCAGTCTAAGCACTGTTCTTGCTAACTACAGATTGAACATACCATGTTCTCTTCACACTGCTTGAGTACAAATTGGAAAGGTTGGTGAAGTCAATAACTGAGTCCTGTATGTGCAGTGATTACACTGATACCACAGAAGGGATTTGCAAAAGAGACCCTCTCTCAGGAGAGTTGCTGAGGTTTTCAGGGGTCAGCTGAGAGAAGAGGAGAAAATGAGCTTCTCTATGACAAAAGGTAACTAAGTGTCAGCTGGTCTCCTTGTCTTTTCAGGAAAGTTATTCTAACAGTGCCTGGTACTAAGAGCTACCATATATCAGAAGTGATACTATGTACGTGGCCAATTATCTTACTCAATCTTTTTAATAAACCCATCATGTCAGTATTGCTATTGTATAGATGGGAGGCCTCCGTGATTAAATGACCTTAGATCTGGCCCAAGGCCTCTGTCTTCTCAGCTGTGCTATTCATCTCTGCACTGTGCAGCCTACCTAAATAGATTCTTCAAAATATACATCCTTGCTGGGCGTGGTGGCTCACACCTGTAATCCCAGCACTCGGGAGGCACAGGCAGGAGGATTGCTGAGTTCGAGGCTTGCCTGGACTATATAGTGAGCTCAGAGCCAGCCTGAACTACAAAGCGAGACCCTGTCTCAAAAAAAAAAATATATATATATATACATCCTCATCTACAATTCTAAAATAGCCACTCATTCGGCATAGCATCTGGAGAATTAAAGAGAGTTTACCAGACAGTTTATTCTTCACCCCACATTTCCCTTGGAGGTTCTGAGACTTGATTTCCTCAAAGAACTGACTGACTAGTGCCACTGCTGTAGCTTTTGGCTTGGATTTTTCTCTCAGCACATAAGCTATGAAATGTAGCTTTAAGTCAGACTCCTTATAAAGGAAGCAAAAAGATTCAAGAAAGCAATGCTGTCAAAATGAATAAATCTTTTCAGAAATTTTGTGAGCACTAATGTGCAGATTATCTGATGATGTGTCAGGAATTTAGATTCCAATTAAGCACATTTGTGTAGAATTGTTGCCTCTAAAATGCAAACATGTTGCGGATGTTGCAAAATCTCAAACTTAACCATGTCGCTTAATAAGAAAGAGCTGTTGTATGATGTCAAACAGGATAATGTAGCATCTATGAGGAATCCTATCTCTACCTTACTTTCTCTAAAGAAGTGAATTTAATCTAGTTAATCTGTGAGTAACTAGTAGGGATAGAAGATTGTTCCCTGTTTTCTCAGATTCTATGTAAGAGTTTAAGTAAGGGTGCCTAGCTATGGTCTGTTCTCCTAGGCCACAAGACAAACAGCTAAATTAAGGTCAACCCCTAAGACTCTTGACCTACTGACTTCTTTGAACCCTGCATGCAACTTTAGTGGGTTCTACATGAAAAGAATAGTGCCATAGTTTTGGCCTCAGTTAAAAAAATAACAGCATTTGAATGCTCTACACAGTGGTATTTACTCTCAAGCTTGCAATGCCTCAATTCCAAATTATATCAATTCTAGCTGTTGTACTCATTTATAAATTATAGACAGCATTAAAAGATATGACACTGAAAGGTGAGTAACTATGGTACTTTTCTATACACAAAATAGTACAACTCTAATTTCTACTCTAGACATGTGCATAGTGAACTACGCACAGAGCAGAATTGTTTTGTAGGGACTCAGAGGTTGATTGCTAACAGTCTCATGTTAAGAGGCAATGTGGATATGAAAAGGGGGAAAATTCATAGAGAAAGTTTGTAAGGTGAGGAACGTTCAGGCTAGAATGGATGCATCAGATCACTTTACGTGGCTGTAATAAAACATTAGAGACTGGATACTTTAGTATGAAAATAGTACGTGTATCTAGATCACAGTTTTAGAGGCTGAAAGCTCATGATTAGCTGAACCCATCAATTTGGCCCACTGTATAGGTCTAATAGTGGGACCCCCACTGTGGCAAAAGTAAGTGCAGGTGAAAGAGACCTGTGGTAAAACAGAAAACCAGAGACAAGGGGCCAGTCTCACTCGGTATAACACCCTGCTCATGGGAGAACAAACTCCATAGGGTCTACTTCTACTCCTTCCAGTAGCGATCCTCTCCATGACCCAGACATCACTCACTAGGATCCACCTGTTAAAGGTCCATGTCCCCCACATCAATACTCTCAGATGAAGCTTCAACACATCCACGCATGGGTGTGTGCCCAGACAGCACTTAAACCATTGAGTGGAGTTGGGTTTTGTGAGCTAAAACTGACAAGATTGTACACTTTTGATCTGTTGCATTTACAAAAACAAACAGTGACTATTGTTACATACTGTATCACAGGAATGCTTTAAAGTTACAAGTGAAAGCAGGCTTAGATTATGTTTGCTATTTTTTTTTGTCTAGATATTTTCTTCTCTCTTCAATTTAAGCAATTATTTCCAGAAAAAATATTCCCATGAGAAAGCAATCTATTCTAACTTTTGACTTCTGTATGGGTATGATTTACCCTGGGCTGCTTAGACAACATAGAGTTCAATTAATTGAAAGATAAATGTCACATTTCCTATGAATTTCAAAGTGGCCTGCATGTGTGAGTTGAGTCGGTCAGTGGTCATCATATGATGTCACCTGGATGAACATGAGTCCATTTATGCTGTGCCAAATAGCTCATTTGATTTACTCTGTCATGGGTTGGGTGGTTGAGAACACAGGTCATCATCTACTGCACCTACACCAGGAAAGCAAGAATAGTACTACCTACTATATAGGCTTGTTACCTAAGATCATAAAGTGCTTGGCATATGGAATGTACACAGATAGTTTTACCATGTTAAGCCACTCATTAAGTTGATACTGTGTTTTAATTGGAGATTAAATGTGGTTTAAGGAGATGTTTGGGTGTCGAGTTAAAAAATAGTGAGACACAATGGTTAAGTTTGGTTGTCTTGGGAGCCTGCAAGAGACTGGAGCTGGGTGGGTTGTGGAGACATGGGATGGGTACAACACCTGATTGTCTGCCACTGCCTCTTCGGAATTCTTCCCCTGTTCTGACTCCTGGTTGCTGTGAAGCTTCTTTTCTCTACCATGATGTTTCTGTTTCAAAACCAGCTAATTATGGACTGACTCACCTGAAACCAGGAGCCAAATCACACCTTTCTTCATTTACATGCTAGGTGTCAGATACTGTGTCCCTGTCACTAGAAATACAACTAGGTTGTGCACAAATCAGATTCTATGAACTTGATCATGGCTTCTGGATTATTGTTTCTTTAAAATTTTATCAGGTTCAGAATTGGCTTTCTTTCTCCTCATTCATTTGAATTATGCTGAAACTGTAAGTCCTCTGACTTTGAGCCAAAAGTCCTTATGTTAAATTCATTCAGTGAACACTAGAGCATACTAAACATACATAATTAGTCTTGCTAAAACCCTGAAAGTTAGCTGTCTATGCCTTTATTTAACATGGCATGTGATAACCACATTGTAAATCTACACTGAGCACCTAGAGTTGCATGGTGGAATAAAGTGTAGATTCACTGTGTAAGCCTCCAGTGTGAATTTCATGAACCAACCAAAGAAAACTTACCCATAGCAGCATATCATTATCTTTGGTCTAGAAATACGTATGCCTAAAATGTAAATATTCATTTGTTTAGTTCTATTTGGAAGAGACCTTGTGTTTGTTAGGATTCTATTTCCTCTCTGATACACACACACACACGCACACACACACACACACACATGTACATACACATATTTATACACAGAGACAGATTGGTTTGGTTCAAACGCTGAGCCTTCTACTTATTAGGTTACTTATCCTCTTTACCTTTCATGTTTTTATATGTAAACTGGAGTATAAATGATACACACCACATAGGATATGCAAAAGTCAAGTTACAAGATGGGTTAAATCCTCTATTTTATGTGAAACCATTGAAACAGTGCTTGGAGGTCATAAAAGCTATATTGGTATTTCTTGCCATTACTGCTGTAGATGTTTTAGAATGACATTGTGATTTGTCACTTTGTCTAAAAGGTCACCCACATGTTAAATGACACATGGAGACAAGCTGGGCACCAAGATTCTATGTTATTTGGGGTGGAGGATAGCCTCCTGGGTGCTGAAAACATAGAACTGAGTCATTTAACTGCACAGTCAGCCTAATCTCAAAAGGAAAAAGAAAGACAACTTCACAAATGAAATAATAAATATACTTTTACACATTTTACTGAAATGATGGGCAAATCATCATGGCAAATCATCCAATAGTTGGAAATAGCCACTGAGCAACATCTGCATATGTTACAGGATTCTGGTTAAAGGAATAAAAGCTCTGGTGCAGAATGACGTAATGTGCTCATTGATTCTTGTCTTTGCCATGTCCCTAGTGCATTGTGCCTTGTAATCTGTCCCTCTCGCCCTAATGCAGAAAGCTTGTACTGGCAAGGTATCTGTGACCATCGGCATTTTGTACTACAGTGGATTTGTTCTATGTTTAATATTTTATGGAGTAAAACACATTATCCTTAAGTGCTTAAAATTGTCCACATGGCATAAAACAATGCCAAATAATGAACAAAAGATTCATTTTGCTACCATCACTTTTTATTCTTTAGCTTGTGCCTGGATTGGGATTTTAAAATGCAAAGTGTGTGTAGTGGTTTCAAAATGTCACTTGTGGGAAATGTACTGGACCCAGGTTGCACTTGGGGAGCAGAGCAGAAGATTCGCCTGCATCCAGTGATTCCAGATTCTGAGTGACCATGCCTGTGGTACTGTCCTCCAACTACACTGTTTAAAGATGGATGGACAGGGTTCCAGAGAGGCTAAATGCCCATGTTTTGTCATTTCTTCAAGAGAGAAACTAGATGAGAATGCTGGTATCCAGTTCTTTCCACAACATTAGTTTTTATTTTTCCTTTCTAATTTTCATGGACTTATAGAAGTGGAGAGAACCACGGCATCCACATTACTCTTTAATCTCACATCCAAACTATAATCTATAAACACACTGACTTAAATATGATTGCAGTTTTCTACTAAGCTCCAGGCCTCTCTTCAGCACTGCTTTTCTTGCCAGCAAATCAGTCATAACATAAGACTCCTCTCAAGGGTTCCTGAAAGAGGTGCTCTGGGGAGCCAGCTGACACAGGTCCAGAGCCTGAGGTCGTCAGCTAATATCCATCTATATTTACACATTCCATGCTTTTATGAAAATGAGTTTCAGGCACAACTCAAGTATCAGTTTCTCCCCTGACTTCATATAGGAGAAAAATAAATCACAGCAAAAATTCAACACAGTGGAGAAGGAAGG
This sequence comes from Thryonomys swinderianus, assembly GCA_004025085.1. Lineage (NCBI taxonomy): Eukaryota > Metazoa > Chordata > Mammalia > Rodentia > Thryonomyidae > Thryonomys > Thryonomys swinderianus. The sequence continues at coordinate 7,990 of PVIC010029070.1, forward strand.
GTGCATATGAAAGGGCTCATGCACGGTCCATGTATCCTGCACCCACAGCTTGTGCTGTGGGAGGGACGCAGGATGTTCATGCTGCAGAGGTGTCGTGCTTCACATCCTGTGATACGGCTGTGGTGATCACAGTTGAGAGCTGCAGGCTGTCCTCTGTGAAGCCCTGTCTGGGATGGCAAACAGGCAGTCATGACCCGTCCTGGGGTATGGGCCCCAGAGATGTGCCCCAGACCAGGAGGTAATGGTTCTTAAAAATCTGTAAATGAGAAGAGAAGAGACAAAATTGGAGTTGGGAGAAGTCAAGCGCCATGGTGGGAGAAAGGGGGTTGGTGGAGTCACCAAGACAGTTAACAAAGGGCTCATGCTTGTTGGAGAACAACGGTTGATCCGGGTCCTTTTTCCACAGTGTTGTTTCTGTTTTTGTTTTTGGTTTTTTTGGTACCAGAAGTTGAAGTCAGTGCCCCACACTTCCAGCAGGTACTATACCCCAGCCCTTCTGTAATGTTCCTAAAGTAGTAAATACCTATTGAGCACCTAGAATGTGCACTGGGCACTATTCTACATTGCGTGCACTATCTTAGCCTGTTGGAAGTTAGTATATATAATAAATGAAACTCTAATTTCTCCAGGCTTCGTGTGAGTGGACAGAGGGGAGGAGAATAAGATATTCAGGTAATGAGTGAACTAAAATTCTTTGGATAAAAACAGAGCTCAGTAAGGGGATGAAGCGAACTGATGTCAATAGAGCTGGAAAATTACAATTGAATACTCAGCACGGGTTTTACTAAAAAGAGGAACAGAGCAAATATTTGACAGGGATGATGATCCCACAGACTGAGTAAACTTTGGGGCTTGCTGTGTTGGGTTGGATTAATGGGGTGCTGAAATGCGGGGCAAGCTTGTCAGAGCTTCTCTCAGGAGTGTCGCACACAGTTGAAATGCTTGAAAAGTTGTTTGCGGTGTGCTTGAGAGCACCTCAAGAAATGTGCAATGTCTCCTGGTCATGGTAGAGTCACAAACATTACCCTTACTACTACGGAAGGCAAGTTGACAATTGTAGATTTTGATTTGTGGGCGGTTTCTCTCACCTTACTGAACTTTATGTTTTGAAGTCAGATTTCACTTCAGATTTTCATGGCAAAACAATGCTGATAATAAGCTCGGCTACTGAAACTCTCCTTTCTGCCTTTTCTCTAAAGAACTCTTAGCATATGTTGTGGTTTGAGTTCAAAATGTCTCCCAAACTCATGTTAAAATTCAGTTGCCAAATGATAGACTTTAAGGGATGCTTGGATCCTGAGGGTTCAGCTCCCCTGGGGGTTAACCTATCGATGAGCTCACAGATGGATGGTAAAATGGGAGGTTACTGAAGCATGGGTGGTGGGGCCTAGTTGAAGAGAGTTGGTAGTGGGGATGAGACCTTGGGGCCTTTGTCTGGTCCCTTGTGCCCCTGGCTCTTTCCTCTCTGCTTTCTGGCTGTCATGAGATAGGCAGCTTTTTCTGCCATACCCTTCCACCATGCTCTTTCTGCCATATCCTAAAACCAATGGAGGTTTTTGACTATGGACTGAGCTTAAATGAACCTCTCCTCCTTGAAGATGTTTGTATCAAGTAATTTGTTACAATGATACATACTGCACTAAAACAGAATTTCTCCTAGCACTGGAGAAGAAGAGGTTGCAGGAGTAAAGTTATCTGGCTGCTCAGGTGTCATGGCTGTCCTGCCCATGGCCCACTGACTCCCCTGGGCCCCCTTTCTCTGGTCCTAGTGCTGGTCTTCACTCCCCGCAAAAGGCGCTTCCAACACTGGACACTGGAGTGAGCAGAAGGACTGCAAATTTTCACTTCCCTTTCTAAACCTCCTTAACCTTCCCGTGGCTCACTGGGCTGGAGTATAAAACCCAATTCCTTTGCATCCACCAGAGATGGTCTGCAGGTCAGGCTGGACCATGCTCTGACTTTGCTTCCTCCACCTCCCTGTCCTGCTGCTGCACTTACTGACAGCCCCCTCCTAAAGTGCTGCCCTTGATTCTTTGCTCAGGTTTGTGTTTGGGATAAACAGTGACAGTAGGACTTCAGGGGTCACACTGTGAGTGCACCTCTGTCAAAATGTGTCAGCCATACATTTTCGGAAAGAAAAAGTCATAGATCTGGAAGATTGATGGGTCCTTTTCTTGCTGGGACCCCAGAGCTCAGCTGCTCCTCTGGTTCACAGATCACTTACACACAAGACAATTGGCTTAACCTCTTCACGTAGTGAAGAAAAAGTTCTCTAGGACAGTGGCAACCAAGCTATGGCACATGTGTTATTGCATTTTTCTTTCAAGGCCAAAGATGTTAATATAGCAGTTGTTTTCTCTAAATCCAAACCCCTGTATTCAGGTTTGACTGCTCTTTGTGATCAATGAGTGGATTTGGGTTGCAACTGGGGAAGTCTTCTCTAAATGTTTCGTCCTTGCTGATCTAGGACCTGGGGAGTTTATGTGGTTCTGCTAACTTGGTCAAAAGACTATCAGCCATACTGTTATGTGGCAGCTCTGCTTTTGTTATTTGGGGAATCTCCATGCTGATTTCCACAGTGGCTGTAGCTGCATTTCTACCAACAGTGTTTTCCTCTGCATCTTCACCAGCCTTTATTATGTCTTGTGTTCATATTCCTAATAGGTATTCTGACTGGGTGAGACAGAACTTCACTGTGCTTCTGATCTGCCTTTCCTCATGGCTAAGGATGTTGAACATTTTTCTCATATGCTTTCTGGTCATTTGTATCCCCTTGTTTGAGAAATTGTGCTCAGTTCACCTTATTGATTTCTGAGCTGTTTAAATATTCTGATTATTGATCTTCTAGAGTAGCTGCCAAGGATTTTTCTACCAATCTGTAAGCAGTCTTCACTTTGTTCATTGTTTTCCTTACTTTGCAGAATCTTTTAGTCTGATGCAATTCCATTTGTTGATTCTTGTGATACTTATAACCTTTTTATATATAAAAAAGTACTTAGCTGTGCTTGCAATCCATAATGATTACATTCAGTGTGGGGCGTTCATTTATACACATAACACACCTTGCTTTTTTTGCTTCCTTTTCCATACCTTCTCCACCTACTTTTGATCTCTTAGTCCCCTTCCCATCTACAGAAGAGTCTGACCTCCCCTGCCAGCCTGCTACATGCCTAAGTCTCAGTTTCCAGGTAGTATTGGCTATGCTAAGGATTTATATCCAGGCTTCATGGCTGAAGTTTTGGAATATATAGAGGCATTGCCTTTGGGTCGATTGGCACGTGGGGTGTAGTGGGCTTTGCTCAAGCAGAGGGCATGGGCTTGTCCTCAAGGACATGGGCGCTCAGTCCAGTGTATCCTGCCCCACTGCAGGTGCTGAAATCAGAAGAAAAGGCATTCTTTCTATATGTATGTGTACTTCTTACTGAATATAAGTAAGTTATTTTGATTTATTTATAAAAATGTTGCATTGGTGAAGACAGATTATGTTGGAAGATGTGTTACAATTTTGTCACCTTATGGTTAAAATAGTTTCAGAGCCTTGCTGCTTGGAGGAAGAAGCCCAACCTGGGAAAGTGCCAGTGAGATTCTACAGATCTATTGATGTTACTTTTCCCTGCATTTAGGTTTTATGAGTTTGCAGGGTTTTTTTTTTTTTTTGAGACAGGGTCTCACTTTGTAGTTCAGGCTGTTCTGGAGCTCACTGTGTAGCCCAGGCAAGACTCAAACTCAGAAATCCACCTGCCTCTGCCTCCTGAGTGCTGGGATGACAGGTGTGAGCCACCACACCCAGCACTGTGGGGTGTGGTACTGATTGCTGGCAGGTGTGAGCCACCACACCCGGTATTGTTGTATGTAGTTACAGGGGATCGGACCAGGGACCTTGTGCTTACTAGGCAGGTCCTAAATCGGAGCTAAATCTCTGGCCTGAGTTTTCAATTCTTTATCACACATGTGATAGCCATTTTCAAAACCGTTTCCTCCATGAGCTGGGTGTGGCAGAACACACCTGTAATACCAGTGCTCACCAGGTTGAGGCAGGTGGACCAGCTAGAGTTTGAGGCCAGTCTGGGTGTGCTGTAAATTCAAGGCTAGTCTGAATTATGTAGCAAGACCCTGTCTCAAAGAAACAAAAACAAAACCAACAATAATAAAGTCTCCTCTGGGGAGAATATTGCTGGCATGCTAATGATATTTTTATTTAGTGATCAATATATGTATCATCAATATATATCAATATATTTATTATCCTAATCTTAAAAATTGAAAATTACAGATCGTGACAGTTTGGCTGAGCACCAGTAGCTCACTTCTGAGCCTGGAGGCTGCTCATCTCGTAGTTACTTTACTTTTCTTCTGATCAGAGATGGTTCTGCATGTTTAAAGGAACTTCTTAAAAAACAGTTCCTGTACTGGAACTCACAAAGCTTCTGGGACTTTTCTGAGTCTTTTCTTGTTACATTGTACTAAGTATATAAACTGTTTCCTATTGTTTTGCTGCTTTCTGGTTCCATATTTAATCCTTAAAGCCTGGACATGCACCCCCCCAGAGCACAGGGAGTGTCCTGAGGTCTTTCTGCTGAGCTCTGTTCCCCCTGAGCCCGCGAGCCGCATCAGGCCTGTGCTGTGCGTGCCTGGTGACTCCCTGGCACTTCAGGCAGCCACACAAACCATTAGGAAACGTGGTCTGTGACAGCCCCGCAGGGTTGGTGCCATGACCCTCGGCAGTATCTGTGGGTGAATCTACACACTCCATTCCGGGTTGTGTGAGCAGAAGCACTTCTCCTGGTAACTCTGTCTTGTTTGAGGGTTTTTTTTTTAAATGCATTTTCATCCTGACCATGATACATTTTAATAACATTTCTACCTTCTCATTGCTTCTCTAAACTGTACTTCAAATCTCTGGATTTACATTGTGTTCTTCACTGGGACAAAGAGAGGCCTGTGCTAGCAGCTCGGCATGGACCATCAGCTCTAGCAACAGTTAGAGGAAGAGGTGTTTGTAGGGCATCACTTTTTAAAGAAATTATGAATCAGTGTTTTACAGTAACAGAGAAACTTAACCCGAATCTCCCGCCAGCAGCCCACAAGTCCCACTGCAAGTATTTCAGTGTCTTTGTGACTTTCGGAGCATCTTCCCTTTAATTGCAGGCAGATGTGAGGGTTGAAATATCATGGTTGATAAAGTAAGTAATGTGGCAAATAACTCAGAGAACTATAGCTCATTTTCTGAGGCAGGACAAAGGCAGAGGAAATCACCCTGAGAGGAGGCCTCTTATTCTGACTGGGAAATGTTCATTGGGGATATGTTTCTTACTGAGTGCATTGTGCTGACCTTGCTTTAATGCTCTCTCTTTCTGATCGTTGCATCACGAGACATCAGGAATAGTAAACCACTACTGGGCTCCAGTGGGAATTGGTTGTCGAGTCCACAAAGCTGAGCTGAAAAGCATTTTAACAGATTGAAAAGTAAAAGATCACGGAAACCACAAGGGCCATGGAAGGGGAGGCAGCTTGTTTGCAAGGTCAACTCAGCATTGGCCAGTGAGCGAGCTGTATCTGGGAGAGAACTTGCTGCTAACAGCGAGGACACTCCTGACAGGAAAGCATCAACTTTAAGCTAAACATGTAATTAAAACGTCTTTAAACTGCTTTCTAAGCCACCATGTCTCCATACATGTATAACACATATACAAGCAAGTGTGTATGGAGGAGTGTGAACATGAGTGGGCTGCAGAGGGAATGAGTGTGTGTATGTGACCCCCACTGCCAGACATACCGTGCTACGAGAGTTTCCTCTGTTACCCACAGCCCTTTTCAAAATGTTTCCTTCTGTTTACTTTTGTGTCTGCCTCAAACCTGCAGACTCTTCACAGATTTCTTCCTCCATCCTCAGGGCTTCCTCCCCAAGTGCACCGTCTAGTCCCCTCGCAGTGTGGAGGGCTCACTGTCCACCAGGCATCCCGGGGCGCTGGACCCCCACTGCCCGGCTCCTCTGCTGCGTGCGGGCTGTCTAGGATCTCCGAGGTGATGCGGTTCAGTCGCAGACACACAAAATGAACCCACGCAGGCAGAATCAAGTTCTGTATTGTTCATCAAAAACCCTGTTTGGGGGATATTTAACCAATATTCTGATGAAAGATAAGGAAAGGACAAAAGGTCAAACATCTACCTTCCTTACTACAAAATGGATTACTAACATTAATTAGTTGTTCACAAATTTTAAACACAAGAGAGGGAAGACCAAGCCTTAAAAATTTTCCCAGAGACAACTAAACAATGGGCATGAATACTTCCCAAAGTGACAAGTGGGGAAAGAGGGAGAAACTTCCGTGATGCGCTGGCTTGCGGTTTCTCACCCAGCGCCACCTGCCAGAGCAGGGATGGGTGCTGGTGAGGTACAAAAAGGACTCACTGGTGCCCCAAATGCAGAGAACCCATTTGTACTCACTTCCTTTCTTATGAAGTTATCGGATAGCAGCTGGGATAGGGGAGCCAGAGAATGTGAACACCCAGGCTGCCTCCAGGGGACCCAGCTGCCCAAGAGCCCCAGGGAACTCACACACTGCCTTCTGGGTGGAGAAAATCCTGATGTGGGCACTCACCAAACAGTGGCAGAGTCTGAGGAACACTGTGCTAGACCCATGGGTTTCCCTGGGAATGGCAAGGGTGTCTGATGGAGGGGAAGAGACCCTCCCTGAAACACCTTCTTCCACCTTTAAAAACATGGGGAGCCAGGAAGGAGAGTCTGGGCAAGGTTCTCCTAGTTTACTTTAAAAATTATGTCTGATCTCTCATGCTTTTAAAGGATTACCACGTAAATTTCCCAAAGGCTTATGGAAAAAGGTCACTCAGAGGGCTCTGCAGAGGTATCCAGTCTCCAAGTGGTGCGTCTAGACACCTGCAGAGAAGCCGCCACTTCAGAGGATCAGATAGACGTTCTTTCCCCAAGGATCCTGATGTAAGCCTCTCCTTGGGCAGAAGCTCCAGCTGTTTGTGGCAGCTTCCCAAATTTCCCCAGAGGATGGATCTGGCTAGGTCACGTGGCTCTACTGTTAATTACTCCGAGAGCCTTCTAAATCTCACGGGAGGAGATGGGGTTGCCCACTCTCTGTCCTTCTTAGCACTTTGTCTCGTTAGCAACTTCTTCTGGGTGGGGCAGGTTGTGCTTGGGTTTGCGAGCACTTTCCCTGATCGCAGCACTGATCAGCAGTACAGGTTTTAAAAGATGATTAGATTTTATAGGCATTCTACTAATTCTGATAAAAAATCTCCAGCATTTTAGAAGCGCATCTGGAAGTTCTGATGTAGAGGAAGAAGAAAAAGCCATATGTTCTTATACTCTTCACAGTAGATCGCCCTTAAGGAGCAAATTTTTAAAGATTATAGAGGAAATGAGGGATTAAAAAGTTGGAGCCCACCCTTGCAATTTTTTCCATATATAGCAATTAAGATTCTTGGGGTTCTGTGAATTGCTGATTATTATGCAGTTGAATAGTGTGCAACTCAGTGCACCTAAATCACCCAGTGTTGCTCCTGTCCACACAACAGAGTGCTACAAAGTGCACAGATGCCCGTTCTCAAGAACCTGGGACTCACCAGATTTGAATTTTACTAGCATTTTATTTTTTATATGTCAATAAATTACTCCTTTGGTCTCCCAGGTGAAGCTCCTTCCTTTATTCCTCTTTCAAGGAATTCTCAGGACTCTGAAGACATTTCACCATTTTTTAGCAATTGAGGGCCTGAGCCATGGAAAAAGGCCTCCTTCAGGTCATGCAGATGGCTAGGATAGAACTAGAACTATCAGACACATTTTGTCTTATTTCATTGTGGGGTAGGCATGGAGCAAGTACCTGACACCCCCAACTTAAAGGAGAGGAAGTTGTTTTGGCTCATGGTTACAGGCCCTGTCAAGCTGGGTCTGAGGCAGAAAGAAAGAAATCTCACTTCGCAGTGGCCAGGAATCAGAGCAAAGTAAAGAGCATGGAGGGAAATAAACATACTCTTCTGGGTCCTCCCCAGTGACACACCTCTAATCAGGAGCCACCACCTAATAAGATATTAGTCTACTCAGTTTATTAATGGATGTGTCCCCTGGCGAGTATGGAGCCCCTTAATCCAGTCATCTTCCACACACATGAGAACTCGGGGGGCATTTATATGTAATCTATAAAATAGAACTTGGATGGATATAACAGAATCTCTCAAAGCCCTATCCTCCCTTTCTCCCTCCCTTCTTCCTCTTTCCTTCCTTCTTATATTGTTTTACAATTAATAAAATTCTCTTGACATATTTGAATGATAATTCTTAATAGTGGAGTTTTATTTTCTTTATTAGAAAGTGTAGATACCATTACCTAGTCAGGATGAGATTCTTAGTTAAAATTGTTAAAATATATCATATTTAAATGTTCACATGGTCTAGAGAGTTATACTTGATTTGCCCAGTATATTCAATAAAGCTGACTATGGCCCCTGACATCATTTCACTGCCCATGTGCAATCAGGACTGATCAGATTCTATTAAAAAATGTCAGTTGCAAGAGTAAAGACTGTTGACAGGAAGGCCAATAAAAAGGGTATTGAGACCTTACTGTCCAGAGTTTTAACATAGAAATTTAAAGGACTCTCCAAAATGTCAGTGACAAGGAAAATAACTATTACTAAAAGAATCTCCCCCCCAAAACAAGAACTACTTCCTCCTTACTGATATCTCTGATATCCATAAATTTCTGATAATTCACTTCTTACATTAACCACGTGAATTTCTGCCCTTCTCCTGGCAGTGGATAAGGAAACTGTTGTGTGGCTTCTAGAGTTTCATGTTTTAGAAATGTGAAAGAAGTATGTTATCCTCCTAGTGATAGAGCAATGCTATACAACAAGACAGACCCTTGCCTTGCCTCCATGGTTTTTTGTTTTATTTTGTTTTGGTTTTTAACCACAGAATGGTTTGTTCCAGAAATGTAACCATTTGTGCAGCCAGGCAGTTCCCTTGCCCAATGTATCAAAATGATTTGCAACTGTTTGAAACGTGTAACCTCTCATAAATTTCCTGTTAGCTCTACTCTGTTTCAGGAATGTTCTGTGAACCCCCTCCCTGCCCCCACCAGCCTCTGTGAGCATGCTCACCCACTATGTCTTTAGAAATGTTCTGTAACTCCTGCTTCAGTGAGCAAGTTTACCTACCCCTAGACCCTCTCATTTTTAGTCAAATGCTCAGACTTCAGAGTGGAATTCCACTGAGCTCTCTGGCATAATAAAAGGTTTTTCTCCACCTGTTTAAGAGACCACCGCATTTTCAAGTCTTCAAATTTTGATAGTCTTAACCCAGAGCTGTAACCCTGACCTGTGCCTCAGAGCTGTGGCATTTTGCTGTGAAACTGAGCTGTAACATTTGACTACAGCACCAAACTTTTCTGCTTTGCCATGAGACTAGTGGACTAACTGCTGTTTTGGTAGGTTTCATAATGACTCGTTAGGAAGATGTCTTAGTCACTCCTTTTTGCTGGGGTGAAATATCCAAAAGAGGTTTATTCTGCCTCCTGTTTCAGAAGTTTCTGTCCTTGCATGTGAAAGGGCCTGGGTCAGGAAAGTTGCTCATGTCAAAGAGCCAGGAAGGGAGACGTACACTTCCAGGTCACTTTCCCTGTAACCTACTTCTTCCCGTTAGACTCCTTCACTTAAGCAAGACGATTATGGTCCATTCCTCTTCCAAAAGCCCTACTTAGGAGTGGCTGAGGCTCTTGGGGGACAGCTTGATATAAACCAAAATGTCAGAAAGAGTAAAAGTACTGGGTAAATTTGAGAACCCTGAATGTATGACATATGAAAAAAAAATGATAACATTCTCAAATATGAGAAAATAGATGAGTCCTAAATACTTACGTAAATTTGCTTTTGATCAACAGTGTTCTTTAAAGTTCAGCCTTAGGGGACTGACCAAATAGAACAAAATGTGCTGCCTATGGAAAGAATTCTGCCGTCTGTGCAGCAGGCTTGGGTGAACTTGTGGAAGGGTACACTTGCCCTTGACACAGCTGGCTGAGCATTGGTAGGAACTGGCATTTTCAACTTTATCTGACCCTTGGCCAGAGATATTTTTCAATGAGGGGTAGGGTTCAGCTATTAATATACAGTGGACCCTTGACTTACAAATTCAGTCATCTCCTGATGCCTGGTTGTAACTCAGGTTGGCTGTAAGTCAATACAGTTGAGATCTGAGTGTTTACCTGGATGCATGTTATAGGTAACAAGAGGCAGATGAATCTTCCATTAACCTAATTCACCTAGTTGTTCATATATCAAGCCTTTTGTAACTTGATAGCTCCCTGTATTTTTAAAAGGTATCCTCCTGCAATCAGAAGTGAGAACCATTAAGAGAGTAGCTCAAGAGAGTCTCATTCTGTACCAGAACAATTAATCAAACAAGTGCTAATGATCCAGGAAACTTCATTAAATTTGATTCATTAAAATGCCCATCTGGTGTGCCTTTCTTCTCAAAAATTACAAAAAGAGGCTTAAATGACCAACGTTTTCTGAAAATATTTCTCAGTAGATAGTTATTAGATTTCTGAGCACATAAAGCATTAATATCAATGCTTCATCTTGATGACTTAAATAGAAGCTGCTGTATTGATTTGTGGTGTTGACAGGGGCAGAAGAGTGTAATTTAAATCAAATTGCTCAGAAAATTCCCCTGCTGAGTCTGTCTACGAGAAAAGCATCCTTAAGAATAAGGATCCTGTACTTGCTTCAGCAGCACATATCCTAAAATTGGAAAGAATAAGGATCCTGTCATTACACTGTGTCAGCCCAGGAGGAGAGAGTTCAGCTAGCCCCTCAGAGGAACTCCCTTCCCCACCAGAGAAGCCTTTCAGGCCCAGCCATGGACGCAATAGGCTACTCAGCTGGCTGGAAGGGGTGGAAGAGAGTGAGGAGCCAACAGGTCTGCTGGAGACCTAGGGTTAGGGCTGGGGGGAGAAGGGCTTTGCTGGAGAAGGGCCAGAGTACTTTTGTACATACATTAGAGTGATTTTCAGCACTGTCTTCCCAAAGCCTTAAAAGTATACTAACATTCATATTCCTCCTGGACCTATTAAGTCAGCATATTTATGGGCCAAGCATGTGGCATCAGATATTTCTTTAAAACTCTCAAGATTCTAAAGGTTGGGAACAACTACTATACTTTTAGCTTCTTAAAGGAAATAAATCAATCATTTCTGTAGTACAGTTTTTTAAGTTTGAAAAACATTTCCCTGAGTTCATCCCTTATCTGTATCTTAATGGCTAACATTCTGCAATTAGAGATGTATTCCTTTGGCTTCACTAGAGATACTCTGTTCTTGATTATAAAGTACACACTTCAGAAAGCCATTTGTTGTGAGAATTTTACCAGAGAAAGGAAAGACTAATGCCAAAGGAAGCATAAGGTGCTGGCAGCAAAAGGGTAAAGTTAGGAAAGGAAAACTAAGGACTAAATTCACTTGCTCAGTTTTGCCTGGAGCTGATTCCCAAGGATGACTTCAGAAGATAGATGACTCAGAGAACTCAAGATTGGAACGCAAGATTTAGTAGTTCCATCGCTGCAGCAAGAGGACCCCAACCAGCTCATGGAATCCTTCAATCTTTGAGGATCAAGGAGCAGGTCAAGCCAGGACTGTGCAATGGTAAAGGAAGAAACTGAGGCAAGGAGAATGACATGGGACTAAGCATCTGTTCCTGATCCAATCTACCACCCACCACTCTGCCAAAAGGTTCTCTCCAGTCTAGCAAGTCCTTTCTTGGATTTACTTAGTTCTCACTGAGCAGCTGCTGTTTCTTCTCCTTGGCTAGAGTTAGGGTTGAAGTTAGGGATGCTTCCTGGAAACTGTTCCCAAAATATAACTTCCAGTTCATACAGGAATTGTGTGCCCAAACCAAAGTGATTACTTCAGAGTCAGTCAATTATAGCAAAGAAGGTCACATATGTGAGTCAGATTTTCAGGTGGACTTGTGACAAGCTTCAATCATAAATGTTCCTGAAAGGGCCCGATCATCAGTCACAGTCATGGAAATAGGGGTTTATCAAATCAGGAAAAATTAACTTTCTCCACTTCCCTCTCCCTATCTCTCTCCATCTGTTGAAATAAGCCATCAAGTGCTCTCCCCACAAATGTCCTTCTTCCCCTCCAGCCCTACCATGGCCATGTGTTAGGGCAGTGAGATCAGAGCAAATATCTCATACATCCTTATATAATGTGGTAAGTCATTCAGTTTGAATTTATTCTGTAAATTTGGTGTGGAGAATAAAGCAACTTCTCTTCAGGCTTACATCTTATAAATATTTATTTTTAGAAGCAAGGGTCATGGATACAAATCCACATATTCTCTTTCTACCAGAAATACTCCCCTCCTAAAAAAACAGGTTTCCTGCCATCAAAATTCAGTTAAGAACCAGGGATTTAGCTCAATGGTGCTGCACCTGGCTGGCAAGGATGACATCCTGAGTTTGATCCTGGTATCAAAAAATAAAATTCAGTTACAAATATCCAATGTGTCAGATCTAATCATATCCAGTAGCAACTGAGCATTTATTATCTCAGAACTGGACAGGGGCAAGTTGTTATTTAAGATACTTGGCATTTCAGTAATAAACTCAAGTGAACAGAGTGACTTTGTCCAAGTTGTAGGGCTGAGTGAGGGATGTACTCATGGTAGGGAAGGGTGTTCCTCCAAACAACTTGGAAAGATGGCAAGGAAGTTGAAGCGGGCTCACTGTTGTGCCTGAGAAAGTCACAGAGCTGTGTCAGGCTCCACAAAGTAACAGGATGTTGAACAACACAGAGCACAAGTAAGTAGCCTCAGACTTCAGACAAAGGAATCATGATACAGCCATTTGAGTCGGGAAACTGCCTTTCAGGCCACAGAGAGGATTGTCAGATGAAAGGAAGCAAAACAACAGCTGAAGCAACAAGAAAGGAAACAGACCTGTAGGTGGAGATCATCAGAGCCAATCTGAAGCGCTCTCTGCTCCTGACTGCTGGACTGGGAATTTCCTCTTAATTCAGGAGGACCAAGAAAAAGGCAGCAGCTCTTAAACTTCTATTTCTTATAAAAATATGTTTCTTTTCTCTAGACGCCTGCTACCAGCTGAAGATACAAGAGTTTTCTGAATTGTGAATCTGTATCAAAGTTTCTGCCTGAGAACCTCTTTGAGGTTGTACTCATCTATCTGCTCATCCCTCCACTGAATGACTATGAATGAGTGCTTGCTAATGCTAAGAAATATGCTAAACTATGGGGAGAGACCAGGGAATAAGACAAAGTCATTCACTTCATTTGATAGAAGAAACATATAATAAGAATATGAGTAAATAATTATACAATATAATGTCCAGCTAAGGCCTCCTTAGAAATATAAAGTGGTTTGAGGGGATAGAGAAGAGAGCAGCACACAGCTACTACAGATGGGAAGGTTCCATTTTGATCTATGGGGTTGGAATGGGGTGAGTCCTGAGAGGCAAATGTAGGGCAGAACCTGCGTGTACATGCACCTTAGTCTTAGTACATGGACCTTAGTCTGAAGTGCTGGGAGGTCAAATGTTAGGTTTAGGGCAAGAAACTCACACCAAGTGTTTATGATTTGAAAACAACTCTGGAAAAGTCACTTTTGATGGAGTAATGGAGATTAAATTTGTCTTTTTGCTTGAAACAACTAAAAGTTTGGACAAAATTTATGAACCCTAACCCTAATCCTAACACTAACTAACCCTAACTCTAACTCTAACTCTAAAAAAATGAGACGCCACAGGAGGAGGATGTCTGTTATGCTTAAATCCAAAATGGACCCCAATATATCCTGTGTTCAGAGCTGGGACTTTGGGACGGTGACTGGATCACTGGGACATACTCATGAGTAGACCAATCCACTGATGAGTTCATAACTAAATGTGCTGTTTACAGATTGGACCTGGTTGGAGGAGCTATGTCTTTAGCTTCTTCCTTCTCTCTGCTTCCTGGCTCCCATGAGGTGAGCAGCTTTCCTCCACCATGCCTTTCTGCTCTACCTTTTGCCTTGAAGTCTGTCGGCTACAGACTAAGTCCTCTGAAAACCATAAGCCAAAGTAAACGTGTCTTTCTTTAAGTGTTGGGTATTTTGTCTTCACAATAGGAAAGCTGATTAATGTAGTGTCAGAGAGACAGGACAAAAATAGTGTGAGCCTGGTAACTCTCCAGTTAATGACCTGGAGAAAGTTTCTGGATCACAGAAACAGGAAACTGATGCAGAGTTCAGTGTTCTCATGACTTGAGGAGAGAATTGAAGATATCGGGAAGCCAAAATAACCAGACATTCCACAGCAGAGGAGCCAAAAGGAAAATTCAGAGATCTGCGTAGAATCCCTGAATATTCAGCAAATAATTAGGACCTGAGTTAAGAAACATCTGAATCTGCAGGAGAATATTCTGGAAAAAAATGAAAGAAATAGCAACCAGAACTTACAGTATTAGAATTAGTGCTGGTAGACAACAGTTAGAAGAAAAAGTTCATGTATTAGAGAGCTGAAGAGAGTTTTTTTTTAAATTGAATTCTTTATTGGTACAATTTATATACATCTCAAAATCACATATAACATTGGGAAATTTGTACCAGTATATGCCACAAGTTAATTCTCATTTTTACCCATATCCCTACCCACTCCCCCCTCCTCCCCCCTTTATACATGCTCTTTTATTTTCTTTCTGTATCATATTTATTCCTTCCCCTCA
>PVIC010029071.1:0-22769 GCA_004025085.1 Thryonomys swinderianus
GAGAGAGAGAGAGAGAGAGAGAGAGAGAGAGAGAGAGAGAGAGAGAGAGAGAGAGAGAGAGAGAGAGAGAGAGAGAGAGAAAGATTTCAGAAATTTGAGTACAGAAAACATTTCAAATTCAAAGAATACCACTCTCAAAGAAATAACCTTTTAAACAATATTATTAGGGCCTCTTTTTAATATTAGTTTTATTGGTACTTTTTTGATACACATAAAAACATTCATTGTAGAGAATTTGTAACTGTATGTAATATATCTTGACCCTTCTTTTTTCCCCAGTTCCCCTCCCCTCCTTTCAACCCTTCTTCCCCTCCTTATTTACAAAAGCTATGTTTCTATTTTTTTCTGACATTTTTTCCTTTTTGTTTCCTTCTCTTCCTCCTACCCACCCACTTGTTTCCCTTCCATTTAAAACATTTTGTTCCTATTTCCCAATATCTATCATCTACTTTGATGCTTACTTATGCTTTTAGTTTTCCACATAGAGAAATAATGTGATATTTAAACATGTGTTTCTAATTTTTTCGCTTAAAAGTCCAGCCTCAAGATCCATCCATTTACCTAAAATGTCTTAAGTTTATATTTCTTTATGGCAGAGTAGCACTCTGTTGCTTTTTTTTTTTTTTTTTTTTTTTTTTTTTGAGACAGGGTCTCGCTTTGCAGTTCAGACTGGCCCTGAGCTCACTATGTAGCCCAGGCAAGCCTCAAACTCAGCAGTCCTTCTGCCTCTGCCTCCTGAGTGCTGGGATGACAGGCGTGAGCCACCACGGCCGGCACTGTGGTATGTAGTACTGATTGCTGGTGGTCGTGAGTCACCATGCCCAGCGTTGTATGTGGTTACAGGAGATTGAACTCAGGACCTTGTGCTTTAGAGACAGGCGCTGAAACCACTGAGCTAAATCTCTGGCCACCGTTGCATATTTTTTAAAAAGCAATTTTTTCTTTATCCATTCATCCACTGATGGGCATATGGGCTCTTTCCAAATATTAACTGTTATAAGTTGTGCAGTTATAAACATATACAAATGGTGTGCATATATCGCTGTGATGTGATGCTTTTAACTGATTCAAGACTATATCTAGAAGAGGACTAACTGGTCAAATGGAATCTCTTAGCTTTAGTTTTGGGAGAAACTTCCATATTGATTTCCATACTGATCATACCTATTTACACTCTTACTAGCAGTGGAGCAGTGTTTCTTCTCCCCACAGCCCTGCAGGCATATTATTGGTTGACTTCTTGACAATAGCCATTTTTTCTGGAGTAGAATGGAATATCAGTGTTGTTCTAATTTGCATTTCTCAAGTGACCAGTGATAATGAACATTTTTTCATATATTTGTTTGCTGTTTGTACTACTTCATTTGAGAAGTGTCTGTTCATTTCATATGCCCACTTTTGGATTGTGTTTTTTAACTCGGGGGTCTTATTTTTATTTTTAGCTCTTTATATATTCCAGATATGAGTCATTTGTCTTAGGAATTACTAAGGCATCATTTTTCCCATTCTGTGTGTTGTCTTGTCACTCTGTTCATAGTGCCATTTGCTATGCAAAAGAGTTTTAATATGATGAGACACTGATTGTAGATTTTTTGTAATATTTCCTGTACATTTGGGTTTTGGTGCGTAAAGTCTTTGTCTACACTTATGTCTTAAAAAGTTTTACCTATTTTATCCTCAAGTGAATTGTTTCTGTTTTAATACTTAAGTCTTTGGGCCGGAGGGTTAGCTCAGTGGTTCCGGCGCCTGCCTCGCAAGTGCAAGGACCTGAGTTCGATCCCCGGTTACCACATATAATGCTGGGCGTGGTGTCTCAGGTCTGTAATCCCAGCACTCAGGAAGCAGAGACAGGAGGATTGCTGAGTTCGCGGCGGCTTACCTGGGCACCATAGTGAGCTCAGGGCCAGCCTGAACTACAAAGCGAGACCCTGTCTCCAAAAAGAAAAAAAAAAAACTTAAGTCTTTGATCCATTTTTATTTTAGTTATAGCATGGTCAGAGAGATGAGTCTAGTTTTAATCTTCGGCATCTGAAAAGCCAATTTTCTCAGCACTATTCATTGAAGAGGTTATCTTTCTCTCAGCAAAACTGTTCGGTTCTTTCCTTAAGGACAGTTGGCTCAGTGTGTTTGGAGTTGTTTCTGCATCTTCTATTCTGTTCTGTTTATCCTCAAGACTGTTTTATTTGTTTTGTTTTACCAAAATCATGCTGTTTTTATCACTGTAGCTTTGTAGTATAATTTCAGGTTGGAGATTGTAATGTCCCCTATCTTGGCTCTGTTGACCAGGATGGCCGTTTCTATTCTAAGACTCCTGTGGTTCCAAATGTATTTTAGGATTGTTTTCTGTACTTTTGTGAGTTAGGATATCAGTATTTTGATCAGGATTGCATTAAATCTGTGTAACAGTTGGATCCTGCTTATCTAAGAATAAGAGATATCTTTCCATTTTCTGATAGCTCTTTGATCTTTTTTTTGAGTACTGCAATTTTCAATATAAAAGTATTTTACTACTTTCTCTGCTAAGAAAGTTGATTCCTAAGTATTTTGTTTTCGCTTTGTAGTTCAGGCTGGCCCTGAGCTCACTATGTAGCCCAGGCAAACCGCCGCGAACTCAGCAATCCTCCTGTCTCTGCCTCCCGAGTGCTGGGATTACAGGCATGAGCCACCACGCCTGGCACTGTGATATGTGCTATTGATTGCTGGTGAGCGTGAGTCACCACGCCCAGTATTCTATGTGGTTACCAGGATTGAACTCAGGACCTTGCACTTGCGAGGCAGGTGCTGGAACCACTGAGCTAAATCTCCGGCCCCCAGTATTTCATTTTTCTTGATGTTATTGTGAAAGGTGTTCTTTCCTCAATATTTCTCTCAGTGAGTGTGTTATTTGTATACAAGAATGATATTGATTTTGAGTGTTGATTTTGTATCCTACTAAACTACTGAAATTAGTTATTAATTCTAGCAATCTTTTTTGTATATTTGTTGGGGTCTTTATGTAGAGTATTATTTCATCTGAAAATAATGATAATTTAGTTTCAAAATAAATAATATTATAAGGAAATACTAGGCTTTACCTTATAAATGCAAAACAGCAAGCAAAGCCAAACCAAATAATGAATAAGCTTTATTATTAGAATGCTTTAATTTGCATGAAAATTCAAAATGGTACCAGAATCCCCAAAACTACTTACAATCCTATAATATAGTCCTCAGATTACTTTCCTTTTTAAATACATGTATAGGACACAAAATGTAGACTTCATGATCTATATTTTGAGTGTTTTCTTATATTTGAGTACTTTTAAGTAATATATTTTTATAGTTTGATAGGCCCTTAAGTGTATTTACTCCAACCACTCTTCTTACAGATAGAAAAACTAATACTGTGTAAAAGGAAGTGAAGACTGGGGAAAAAATCTTGGAAAATTCTTCTGTAGAAGGAAATTCAAATGTAGGTTGATGATTTAGTTGTTTCATTCAATTTCTCCTTTGAGATTCTATGATTCTATCTTCTAATTAGTAAATCAGTATTCTTTCTACTTTAGTCTTGGGGTCTTAGTTTGGGGTGAGTAGGAAGAGAGCTGGGAGGTAATTTCTATTATTTTCTATTTTAAATATTGGTCTTTATGGAAATATTTCTCTTGAAAGAAATTTGGGATCCATAGCATTATTCAATTATAATGCTATCTAGGGCTATATTACAGTCAGAAAGGTTTGCCATATGTGAGTACATTTTTCAAAATATTGAAGTACCTTTGCAGCTAGAAAACCTGATGAATGCTAGAATTTGGATGAGAATGTTTGTCAACTTTTGGCAGCTTTATCACTGCTAGTTTTAATAGGCTTTTCTCTATGATTAAGTGATTTTTGGTTAGACAGCTCACTAATGTTTCTAATTACTTCTGAAATGCTCAGCAACATAGCCTATTATTTTCTCTTACAAGGCTGTGCAGATTTATGATGTTAACAACTCTTAGAAGAGCCATACAAACACAGCTTTAACAAGTTGAAGTATAGCTAGGGGTCTCTTGTAGGGTAGGATCACAATATTTCAGTACATGATAACCATTTTCTAAACTATTTGACTAGCATTAAATACTCTAATGTGTCTTTATTTAAACATATTTCCACTATTTAAAAACAGAATATCAGTAAATGTGTACAATTACAAGCTCAAGAAATAGCTGCTAGATATCTTCTGTATGTCTTAGTTTCTTTCTTATTGCTTAGTCAAAGTACCTGACACTCATCTTGCAAAGGAGAAGTTTATTTTTGCTCATGGCTTATGGAGGTTCCAGTCCATGGTCAGCTGGCTCCAAGGCAGGGCAAAAGGCAGAGAGCCATGGCGATGGAGGAGTTCATGACATAGTAGGCAAGAAGAAGCAAATACTCAAGGCAGGAGGGATGTACATCCCAAAACCTCACCAATGAGCATATGAAGTTTTAGGAGGACATTTTTATACAAGCCATAAAAGCACTTTATATATGTATATGTATATATATATATATGTGTGTGTGTGTGTGTGTGTGCGCACGCACACATGTGTGTGTATGTGTTAGCACCTTGGTTGTCAACCTCTATTCTTTCCATAATTCTGGTTGCAAACAGAATTCGATGAGCCCCAAGTCAAATTTTCCCACACTGTCAATATTGAATCTAAACACTGGATTTCATTTGGTTGTTTTGTGATCAACATTATGAAAATAATTCAGTTCATAAATTAAGGTTACATATATGCCCACTGTGGCCAGTGCCCTTGCACCAAAGTTTACCTCTTGGCATCACACCCAGCTATAATCCCCATGAGTGGACTACTCCAGTACCACACACGCATGACCCAGTGTTATACATCCATGATCTTGTCACCTCTACAAAACCTCACCAATGAGCAAATGAAATATTGGAAGGACATTTTTGTATGATCCATAAAAGCACTTATTAGCTTATTTCTGTTTTCCAAATGAACAAGATTTTACATCGATGACTTGAGATGCTGAAGAAGTTTTAGGTTATAGAATGAGACACATAAAAGTGATCAGCAGTTTACTCGTAAGTACCTTTTGCATAACAACTCCCTAAGTGCCATTATGATGAAAGTGTCTCTGTAGTCTTTACTAACCCCTCCCACATACATATATTTAACACCTATATATATTGGACTCTATCCTCACTATGTTTGACATTGAGGAAATAGAGGTAAACAAGACCTACCACTCCTATATCTTTTGGTGCATAGAGTATTGTGATATGCACATATGAATAATAAAATCAGGATAAAATAGAAGAATATAAGAAATGTAATCAGTGATAGAATTCTTAGAAGTGATAAATGGGATCAGAAGAATGAGGAATTTTACAGGTAAGTGATGCAGGGGAGATAATGTCTCGAGGCAGAAAGTATATAAGAAATGCTCTTTGGAGAGAAAAGCAGCATGAACAAAATAGCACATAATGGTAAACAATAGTGCAATTTAAAGCATTAAGTTTGGGAGAGGTAAGATGTCTAGCCTGATTATAAAACAGTTCCCTTAGGGTCTATAACCTTGTCTATTTTGTTCAAAATAGTGTTGCTATTATCTACCATATTTCCTCTCACATAGTGCAGATTCAAAAAAACTCATGTTAAATAAAAACAACAAAGATGAACAAGCATATAATGATGAAACAAAATGCATTCTAATTGCTTTATACATGTGGAAATTGATTATATCCTTGCAACACACTCCAAGGTATATCTTCTTGTTTTTGTACTATTCTAGAGGCAGGGGCTTGGTGAAGTCATCCCAGTAGCCCAAGTTTGCCCGGCTAGTGATGAGCAAATTAAAAGTTTAAACTTACATATTCACAGATTCTCTGAATTCCAGAGGTCAAGATTGTGGTGTGAAGAGTTTTAAATTTACCCTAAAGCAATGGGAAACCACCAAAAGGCATAATGGTTTGACTGTTATCTCTCTTGCAGCCATATGCAGAATGGATTACAGGGAGAACAATTCCTATGACAAGAAGGTCTTTTTATAATCCATAAACATGGTTATGGTTTCAACTACACTGTTGGCACTGAAGATGGAGAGAAACAACCGGGGGGGGGGGCTTTGAGAGAAAATTTGAGATCTTGGAATATGTGTGTGTGTGAATATATATGTGCATGAATAATGTGACACATCTTAAATTTGAGGAAAATGATTGAAGAGTGTTGCTAAAGAAAGCAGTTGGAAACCAGAGACAGTTTCTTGAGTGGCATATATGTCGGTAAGTTCTTATCTTTGACTACCAGCTTGGGTCATTATAGTGTGGTGTTTTACTTCTGATGAGGCAACTTTTCTTGTCTCATTACATTACCCATGCAAATTTAGGTTAGGATTTATTAGTTCTCTTAGGAAGTGTTTTTTACCTTGTTTAGAACTCTGAAATTACATAGTCATAACATCTGTAATTAAAATGAATTTTCTTTTTTGCTTTGCAATTCCTTGCCACTTGTTTCATTTACTTACATTACTGCAGTCTAGAACCTCCAGTACAAGGTTTGACAGAATGTTGAGAGGAAATATCTTTGTCTCATTCTCAAATTTAAGGGGAGAAACATCAGTCTCACTATTAAATATGTTAACGACAAACAGCTTTGTACAAGACTAATCTTGGTGAGGAAAGTTTCTAATCTGTTTTTTTTTTTTTTTTTTTTTTTTTTTTTTTTTGAGACAAGGTCTCCTTTTTAGTTCAGGCTGGCCCTGAGCTCACTATGGTGCCCAGGCAAGCCTTGAACTCAGCAATCCTCCTGTCTCTGCCTCCCGAGTGCTGGAATTACAGGGGTAAGCCACCAAGCCAGTCATTTGTGGTATATGGTACTGATTGCCAGTGGGTGTAAGCCACCACGCCCGATATTGCTGTATGTGGGTACTGGGGATCAAACCAGGGACCTTGCACTTGCTAGGCAGGCACTAAAACCACTGAGCTAAATCTCCTGCCCCACAATTTTTCTTAGTTTATTTTTTCTATTAGTACTACAACTATTCAGACTGATTTTCAGTTACTGTATGCATGACATATCTTTTTTCATCTTCTTACATTTAGTCTGTATACACCTGAATGTGCACTATGTCCTTTGTAGATAGGGTATAATTAAATCATTTTTAAAACTATCCTATCTCTGTATTCCCTTTGGAGGGTTTAGTCCATTCGTGATTAATATAGTTTACTAATAATGCCATTTTGAGGTTTGTTTTCTCCATCTCCTATAATTTTTTCTTAATTTCTCCATTATTACGGTTTTAGTGTTAAATATTGTTAGTGTACCATTTTAATTGTTCTGTTGCATTTTTTCTATTTTTACTCATCTTCTTTATGGTTTTCCTAGATATTATGATTAATAATAAATGAAAATTGAGCTCAGAATACTGTCAACAGAATTTCAGTAGCATTAATAGTTCTTATTGCTTTTCCATTAACCATGTTCATATTGTCATAGAAATTACATTTTTGTTGTTTATATACAAATTAACATAGTTTTAGAGCCTGATATATGTAGATACACACACACATATAAATCAGATATGAGAAAAGAAAATATTTCAAAGAAAATACTCAGTTATTATTTTTATTTTGCTTTTGTGACCTGCTCTCACTATGTTATTCGAGCTACACTTGAATTCACTATGTACCCTAGGCTGACCTTGAACTCATGATTCTCTTTCCTGCACTCCCAAGTATGGCATTACAAGTGTGTGCCAGTATGCTCAGGTTATATTTTCAATATGTAGATGTGGATATAAATTAATCTATAGTGTTACTTTTTTGCAGTCTAAAGGATTCCTTTTAGCAAATCTTGCAGGAAAGTTTTGGTAGTGCTGACTTCTGTTAAGTACTTTTTCTCCTTGAGACATCATACTTTTCAATTCTGAAGTATAGATTGTGTTGTTTTGTTTGGGTTTTTAAAATGGATATTAGAGTTTTAGGGTTTTTTTTTTCTTCTTTGGCAGTTTGATCCTACTCCTTCTGGCTTCTATGGGGTATGATTAAAAAAATTAGCTGTGAATATTATTTTTAGAAATGTGTCTCAGTACATGTTTATGATATATGATAAAATACTCATTATGTGGTATTGGGTTTTATACACATTTCATCTTGACTCTGTATCCCCTTCTGTGTCCCACTTGCCTCCTGTCCCCTCCCATTCCTAGGTCACGTTCCCACCTTCACAAGGTCCAGCTCTCTGTTTTCTATCATCTATTTTCACTTTGTTCTTGAAATTATTTATATTTTGTGTTCTCATATAAGAGCAAACATAATATTTAATCTTCTATGTGATTTTTTTCACATCATTATGGCCTTAAGGTGCATCCATTGTCCTCCAAGTGTATCAAACTTATCCTTCTTTGGGCATATATATAGATGTAGACATAGATGCCATGTTTTCTTTATCCATCATATGTTAATCAGCATATAGGTCACTTTCATAATTTACCTATTATAAATTCTGCTGTGATGTATATGGGTAAGCATGCATCAATATATTATGATGTCTTTCATAAAGCTATTAATATTCTTGAAGAAACTTTGGAGAATTATCTTTGCTCCTGTTATATTTAGGAATCTATTTAATAGGTTTTGCAGTCAATTTTTCTTTAGATAAATTCCTCTTTTGCTGTTTTCTTGATTTTCTCCACCTTTGGTTTATGATAGTTTGATTATTATGCAGTTAGGTGTAGACTGCTTTCAGTTCATTTTAACTAGGAGTTTTTGAGCTTCCTGAATGTATAAATGAATGTTTTAAATTAAGTATTGGAAGGTTTCAACCATAACTTCTCTAGAGATTTTTTTTTCTGTACTTTTCTGTCTCGGTTTCTGAGACTCTCAGTTTATTTGTTTTGCTACTTGATATTCCAGTGGTCTCTGAGAGGGTACTAATTCTTTTCACTCAGTTCTCTTTTCTTTTGATCAGATTGGATAGTTGTAATTGAATTTCAACTATTGACTCTTTTTTTACTTGTTTGAAATAATTCACCCCAGGAATCATCAGGATTTGGAGTTGTCTTTGTAGAAAAGATTTAGTTTACATCTTACACTTCTTTTATGGATATAAGGCTACTTGGATATTTCCTCTAATATTAGGTTTTGTCATTTATGCTTTTTATAATATTATCCATATCCCACAAGTTGTCAGATTTACTGTATAAATTTATTTTAATATTCTCTTATTAGTAGTTGAAGCAGAAATATCTGTAGTTATATTTTTCACCCTTTTTATTGATAACCTGTTTGTTCTTTTTTAAATTTTCCTTAACCAGTCTAATCAGACAAGAAGAAATTATTTTGATTCTGTCAATAAACTAGACTGGTTTTATTGATTTTCTCTGTAGGTTATCCACTTTCATTTCATTATTATACCTTTTATTTAGTAGTTGTTCATTTTATTTTGGGCTTAATTTGTTCTTCATTTTCTAGCTTCTTAAAGTAAAATTAAATTGTATTCATATTAGTTTTTTCTTATAAATAGAATCCTTTCAATCTTTCCTTTGAGTACTGCTTTAGTTTTATATTATAAATATTGAGATATTATGTTTTCATTATTATTCAGCTCAAAATATTTTCTGGTTTTTCACTGATGTGTAGGTTAAGCAAAAATCAGTTAACATAAAACTATTTGGAACTTTTAAAGGTAATATATTGCTATTTATTTCTAATTTAATTTTGTGTGAAAATACTTCATATTTTAAATTTTATTATGACTAGTGTATTCATAGTTTATAATATAGCTTTATGAATATTCCATATGCACTTGAAAATTATGTGCATTGTGCTGGTGTTCAATGTAATCTCTAAATTAGAATTAGGTTAAAGTAGTTGAAAATGTTGTCTAGATTCTTTTTATAAGCTCTAAATTTAATCTAGTTCTATGAATTTTTGAGAGCTATATAAAATTTTCCAAGTATGTTTGTTTCTTTCTCTTTTTATTTCTTTCATTATTATTTCCTAAATGTATATCCCCCAAAATAAGATGTTTATATATGCATAATTGATATGTCATCCTGGTATATTGACATTTAAAAGTGTATTTTTTTGAATTAGTAAAGTATCTTGTTCAGAAATTTATTTGTTCTAATATTAAATTACACTAATTTTCTTACACTTATTGTTTATTTTATATGTCATTTACCATATTTTGACTTTCAACCTATTCACATTTCTATATTTAATATGTCCCTCTTCTAGAGTGCATAGTTTGTTCTTGCATACTTTCACAATTTATAGGTTTTAATGAAAATGTTGAGTCATTACAGTATTTTAAGTGATATTGGTATTGTTGCAGTTAAGTGCCAATTTTTTATTTGTTTTCCATTCATTTTACCTTTTTTTCTCCCTTTCTTGTCTTCCTTTTAGTTAATACAGATTTTATCTCATTTTAATTCTTCTATTGGCCTGTAAGGCACATGTCTTTGTGGTATTTTATCAGTTGTTCTTAGGAAGATATTATTCATCTTAATTTATCACAGTCTTATCACAGTTAACATGAACTTACTTGAAACAGAATGTAAGAACTTTTCAACAATGTATTTCTATCAATACCCCATATTCTCAGAGTTGTCATATATATTACATATGTACATATATAAATGTTATAAATAATAATGAAATTTAATAAAAGAAAACAAACATAACTTCTGACTTACATGTTAGAGTTTGGAGCTCACCTTTCATATCATTTGTCTTCAAGGGACTTTCTACATTTTTTGCAGCGCAGGTCTTCTTGTAGCAATTTCCTTCCTTTTTTGTAGCTGTACTTTGAAAATGATTTGACTTTGATTTTTTTTTTTTTTTTGAGATAGGGTCTCACTTTGCAGTTCAGGCTGGCCCTAAGCTCACTATGTAACCCAGACAAGCCTGGAACTCAGCAATCCTCCTGTCTCTGCCTCCTGAGTGCTGGGATTACAGGCGTCAGCCACCACGCCGGGCATTGTGGTATGTGTTACCCAGGATCAAACTCGGGAAACTGCACATGCCAAGCAGATGAGGAACCACTGAGCTAAATCCCTTGAATTAATTTTTTAAACATATTTTTCCAAACTATAGAATTCCCCTTTGACAAATTAACTATTTGTTTGTTTTCTTTGCTTGTTTACCTTACTTGTTTGGATTTTACTTCCAGAATGTTAAACATGTTGTTCCAATGTTTCATGGTCTCTCTGGTTTCTGTAGGAAAATCAACCACCAATTATGTTTTTGTTCTATGTGAAATGTTTTCATTTTCTCTAATTCTAAATTTTTCACTTTATTTAAGTTTTTTCACTTTATTTATTACTTTAAGGAATTTGTGTGTTGATGTCCCTGTGAATTATTTCTTTGTATTTACCTTTCTCTGGCTGATATTCTTGGAAATAAAAATTAATGTTTTCCATAAAATTAGAAGATTCTGTCAACTAGGTCTCCTAATAATTTTCTTCCAACTCACTTCCCCTTCCCTATTCTCTTCTTGATTTTGTCTGAAATGTCCCCAAACCTGTTTATTCTCTGTAATTTTTTCTCTAATTAGGGAAGTCTATTTTAATAGATCTATCTTAAATTTCATGAATTTTTTGCTGTATCTAATTGCTCATGATATCATTTAATGAATTTTCACTTCCACTGCACTTTTGAGTTCTTGAATAAAAGTTGGTTTGTGTTCATTTATTTGGTACCAGTGAGTGAACTTAGAACTTTGCACTTTTGAGGCAAGCACAGTACCACTGAGAAAATTCCCCAACCCCCAGAATTTAAATTTTTACAATTTCATTTTTCTGTTGGGATTCTTTTTCTGTTCTTTCATGAATTACATTTATCTTCTAATTATTTGAATATATGTTAAATATATATATATGTACAATATATGTATGTATGTATATAATCTTTGAAGCCTTTGAAACTTTGTCAGCTACAGTCAACTAGACATATTCTGATGGATGTTTGATTTTTACCTTTTATCCTAGATGTGAGTTACAGTTTACTGTTTAGTGACATAGCTACAACTTTGTACTAAAATTAGAAAATAAAGGTTAGCATTCTAGCAGTCTATGATTCTGAATCATGTTGCATTCTGAGGACTGCTTTTATTGCCCTAATAAGCAATTCACTTATGTGGAATCAAACTGAAAACTGTTTCCCATGTGGTGTGTAGCAGCTGATACATTTGCCTCGTTATTATTGCTTCTTGCTGCTGCTATTTTTACCCTATCTTCCTGGGAGTTTCACCAGTTTCATTCAGTTGCACCTGAACATTTTGGTGGTCAGCCAAGGATTTGGGCATAGCTCATATTCGGATATGGGCACTCACCTTCTCTTCACGTTCTTGCTCATGGATTTTCTCTTAAATTTCTATGCTGTTTTCTGATAGGTCAATTCTGTAAAACTTAAATTTTCCACCACCTGAGCAGATTAAAAAACAGACTTGCAGTTTTTTAACATGGGAAACTCACATATACCACCAAATTTGCTGTTTTTCCTCAATACATTTCTCTCTGTGCCTTGCTTGTTTTCTCCTCAGATATCCTGGTAATTACCATACACATGCATATTGTAACGGTTAACTAGTATCAGATTTTATGGCTCACCCCTTTATATTCTCTTGCTGCCACAATTTCCCACTCAACTTTACAGTTGGGTTTTCAGCTTTGAACTCTTCCCAGCTATCACAATGCTGTGATTTTTTTTCTGCTCTAGCCACGGATGTAGGGGAAACTCAAGAATGATATGTGTAATTTTCAAAATTCTTTCTCTATTGCTTGCAGATTTTCAATAGTAACATCATATCTTTCTCTTCTGTATCTTCTTAGACAATAAAATATTGATCTGATTATATATTTGAGATTTTATAATTTGAGATTTTATAATTTCTAACTGTATGAAGTTTTACACAAACACTTCAATTTGCTGTCATACTGAAAACTTAGTACAGATAATCCTGAAATAATCTTTTAACTTATGATTTTCTTTTTTGAGACAGGGTCTAGATTTATAATTCATGTTGGCCCCAAGCTCACTATGTAGCTCAGGTAAGCCTTGAACTCAGCAATCCTTCTGCCTCTGCCTCCCGAGTGCTGGGATTACAGGCATGAACCACCAATCCCTGCATTGTGCTATGTGGTATCTGGGATCAAACTCAGGACCTTGCGCCTGCACTTGCTAGGCAGACACAGAACCACTCAGCTAAATCCCTGGCCCCTATTGTATAGCTGTTAGCATATGATTTTTCACTTTTACAATGACACAAAAATATACACATGCAGTAGAAACTGCATATTAATTTTTTAATTGTTCTCTTTCCATGAACTAGCTATTTTTATTGGGACACTTTCTCTAGATGCTGGCCAGCAGCAGCAAGCTGCTGGTAAAAAACCAATACTCTATACTGTGTTTCTAAACTATGGTGTTGTGGTAATTAATCTTAATTTACCAACTTGAGAAGAAATCAATAAACTCTCCTAACAAATTGGTTCCTGTGACACATTTCATGGGGGTTAGTGATCCAAGCACTCAGAAGCCACTACAACAGTGGACCAAGGGGGCCCAGCTGTTGCTCACTCTGGTGATAGGCCTTGGCACTTGTTGTCCATGTGACTCTGGTTTTCTAGGCATGCAGCATGCAAGAATTATGTGACTAGGGACACTTCCACTTGGATTTCAAAGAAGGCCTAAGGTTAAGCGAAAATGTATGGAAGAGTTAGAGTTTTCATCAGAAGCCCAATAGGGTGGTATGTGAAACTGTGGTGGTGAGACCAAAGATTGAATGGAAACCCCTGAAAATTGGACATGTCAAGAACTTTTGCTGAGGAAAGCTGCCTGTTATGAACAGAACTATCCCAAGTGATACACTACTTTGGCTGCAACCAGCAACATAAAGGTAGGCCTAGTCAAACTTTGTAGAATTCAGATTTTATTGTCATGTGCCCAGATACACAGCAAAAATGTTAATATTTGGCTTTGCTGGGTTATGCTCTTTCTTGTTTATCTAGTCTGATTATTTTTTCTCTTTCCATTTCCTTGTGGAGTGGGAATGGTTACCCTTTCCCACTACATTTTGGTACTGTATTTTTTTTAAATTGTCTTTATCAGTACACTGAATATACACATCATAGTCACACTCGATATCATGAATTTGTACCAGTATATAATACAATTTAATTCTCATTTTTTTCCGTGATGGTAATGAAAAAGGGAAACAAAACTTAGGTATTATGTTTTTAACTAAATTCTTTATTGGAACATTTTATATACAGCTCACAATCACACTAAAAATTGGAGAATTCATACAAGTATATGACAGAAGTTAATTCTCATTTTACTCATCTACCTACCCACCCTCAAATCCCACCCCTTATATACATGCTATTACATTTTCTTTCTGAATCATATTTATTCTTTCCCCTCATTATGTTCCCCTACCCTATTCCCTTTCAATATTTCCTATTTTACAATATCTATCATACATTCTAGAACTCCTTTACATCTACAGGTTCTCAGAGTGGAGAAAAGATATGGTATTTACATATCTGGGATCTATTTATTTCACTTATCAGTGAGTCCTCAATGTGTATCCCTTTGCACATAAATGAATGAAATTTGTCATACTTAATGGAAGAGAAATACTCCAATTTATAGAAGAAAGAATCTGCTTTATCCAGTCTCCAGTTGATGGGCATCTGGGTTGTTTCCAAAACTGGGCTATCATAAACTGAGCTGCTATGAACATGGGTGTGCATATGCTTTTACAATATGATTTTTTGAAATCCTTTGGGTATATTCCTAGCAGGAGAATAGCAGGATCAAAAGGGACTTCTATTCCTAGTTTTCTGAGGTATGCCAACACTGATCTCCAAAATGGTTGTACAAGTCTACAATCCCACCAACAGTGGAGAAGGGTTCCTTTCTCCCAACAGCCTTGGCAGCATTTATTGCTGATTGATTTTGCAATACCAGCCATTCTTTGTGGAATGAGATGAAATATCAGTGTTGTTTTCATCTGCATCTCTCGAATGATCAGTGATGTTGAACATTTTTTCATATGCTTCCTGACTGCTTTGACTTCTGCCTCTGAGGAGTGTCTATTCATTTTTTTTTTTTTTTTTTTTTTTTTTTTTTTTTTTTTTTTTTTTTTGCTTTTTGGAGACAGGGTCTCACTTTGTAGTTCAGGCTGGCCCTGAGCTCACTATGGTGCCCAGGCAAGCCACCGCGAACTCAGCAATCCTCCTGTCTCTGCCTCCTGAGTGCTGGGATTACAGGCATGAGCCACCACGCCCGGCATTGTGGTATGCGGTGTTGATTGCTGGTGAGCGTGAGTCTCCACGCCCAGCATTGTATGTGGTTTCCGGGGATCGAACTCAGGACCTTGCGCTTGCAAGGCAGGCACCGGAACCACTGAGCTAACCCTCCGGCCCCAGATGCCCATTTTTTAATTCGGTCTTTCAACTTGGGGGACTGATTTGTTTAAGTTCCTTATATGTTGTAGATAGTAGCCCTTTGTCTGAAAAACAGCTAATTAAGACTTTTTTCCCATGGTGTTGGTTGTCTTTTACTGGTGCCAGTGGTTTCTTTTTCTGTGTACAAGCTTTTCAGTAGGATGAGATTTGTTGATTCTTTCTGCCAGTTCTTGTACTATAGAGGTTTTATTCATAAAGTCTCTGCCTAAGCCAATGTCTCCAAGACTTTTACCTAGCCTATTTTCCAGAAGTTTTATTGTTTCTGTTTTAATGTTTAAATCTTGAATCCATTGTGACTTTACTTTAGTACACAGTGAAAGAGATAAGTCTAGCTTTAGTTTTTGGCAGGTTAAAGCCGAGTTTATTCAGCACCATATGTTAAAGAGGCTGTCTTTCCTCCATTGAGGATGTTTGGCTCCTTTGTCAAAGACAAGGTGGCTTAATGTATCTGGAGTTGTTTCTGATCTTCTAATCTATTCCACTAGTCCTCAGGTCTGTTTTTTTTTTTTTCCAGTACCATGCAGTTTTTATTAAAGTGGCTTTATAGTACAGTTTCAAGTTGGGGATTGTAATACCCCCTGCCATGTCCTGGTTGCTTAGAATTGCTTTTACTGTTCAAGGTCTCTTGTGGTTCCAGATGAATTTTGGGATTATTTTCTCTAGCTCTGTGAAGTATGGTGATGGAATTTCAATTGGAATTGCATTGAATCTGTATAGTAGTTGTGGGAGTAGAAGGCATTTTGGTGGTGTTGGTTCTCCTTACCCAGGAATAAGGGATGTCTTTCCATTTCCTGATACCATCGTCTATCTCCTTTTTCAGCATCTTATAGTTTTCAGAGCAGAGGGCTTTCACCTCCTTTGTTAGACTGATTCCTAAATATTTCAGTTTTCTTGTTGCTATCACAAAAGTGATTGACTCCCCAATTTCTCTTTCAGTGAGTCTGTTGTTTGTGTATAAAAAAGCTATTGAGTTTTGAGCATTGACCTTGTATCCAGCTACACTACTAAATTTGGCAATTAAGTCTAGCACATACCTTTGTTCCTTTTACTTCTTTGTCTTGCCTAATTACTGTGGCTAATGTTTCCAGCACTATCGTGAACAAGAGTGGTGACAGTGGATATACTTGTCTCCTTACTGATCTTAGTGTAAAAGGTTTCAGTTTTTGGCCATTTAGTATGATGTTGGCTGTTGGTTTACCATAAATAGCTTGTATTAGATTGAGATAAAGTCCATCTACTCCAATTTTCTGTAGGGTTTTGATCATGAATGGGTGTTGGATTTTGTCAAATGCTTTTTCTGCATCTATTGAGATGATTATATGGTTTTTGTCCTTGAGTCTGTTAATATACTGTATTACATTTATTGATTTACATATGTTAAACCAGCCTTGTGTCCCTGGGATAAATCTGACTTGATCAGGGTTTATGATTTTCGTGATCAACCTCTGTATTCTATTTGCCAATATTTTTTTGAGGATTTTTTGCATCGGTGTTCATTAGAGAGATTGCCTTGACATTTTCTTTTTTGATTGGGTCTTTCTCTGCCTTTGGAATCAAGGTAACGGTTGCTTCAAGGAATGATTTGGGGATTACTGCTTTTCTTTTGATTTCATTAAAATGTTTGAGAAGTAGTGGCATGAACTCTTCTTTAAATGTTTTGTAGAACTCCACTGTGAAGCCATCAGGACCAGGGCTTTTTGTTTCTGGTAAGTATTTTATAACATTTTCAATTTCACAGATTGGTACCAGGGAGTTTTACATGTTTGTATCATCTGATTCAGGTTTGGAAGTTCATATTTGTCTAGAAATCTATTTCTTCTAGATTTTCCATCTTTTTGGAGTACAGGTTTTCAAAATACATGTTTACTATCCTTTGGACATCCAAAGGATCTGTGGTGATTTCCCCATTTTCATTCCTAATAGCATGGATTTGAACCTTTTCCTTCGTTTGTTTGATAAAGTTGGCTAAGGGTCTGTCAGTTTTATTTATCCCTTCAAAAAGCCAACTCTTCGATTCATTGATTCTTTGTATTGTTCTATTTGTCTCCATTGCATTAATTTCTGCTCTGATCCCTGTAATTTCCTCTCTAGTATGTGCTTTGTGTTTGTCTCACTCCTCCTTTTCCAGTAGTTTGAGGTGCATCATTAGATTGTTTATTTAAGTTTGTTCTATTTTGTGAGTGTATGCATTCACTACTATGAATTTCCCTCGTAGAACTTTGATTTTGTCCCATAAATTCCTGCATGTTGTACTGGAGTTATCATTTAACTGTAGAAACTATTTGATTTCTTCTTTAATTTCTTTTGTGGCCCATTGGTTGGTTCACAGAATAGTGTTCAATTTCAATGTGTTTCTGAGGATCTTGGAATTTCTTTTACTACTGAGTTCCAATTTCAAGGCACTATGGTCTGATAGTATGCAGGGGATAACTTCAATTCCTTTGCATTTACTTAAGCCTATTCTGTGAACCAGGATGTGATCTCTTTTGGAGAATGATCCATGAGCAGCTGAAAAGAATGTACATTCTGACTTTGTAGGATGAAATAGCCTGTAGGCATCTATTAAGTCCATTTGTTCAAAAGTATGGTTTATCTCAAATATTTCCTTACTGATTCTTTGTCCAGTCCATCTGTCAATTTGTGACAGTGGAGTACTGAAATCCCCTACTACTATTATATTAGTGGTTATCTGGGTTTCATGTCCATTAATGTTTGTTTTATATAGTTGGGTGCATTACACTTTGGTACACCAATATTTATGATTGTTATTTCTTTCTCCTGGATTGTTCCCTGTACAAGAATATTGACTTTCTTTGTCTCTCTTAATCAGTTTGGGTTTGAAATCTATTTGATCTGCAAACAAGATGGCCATTCCTGCTTTTTTACAGTTTCCTGTGGCATGGAGAATCATTTTCCTTTCCTTTATTTTCAGTCTGTGTGTTTCCTTCTGAATTAGGTGCATTTCCTGTATGCAGCAGATTATAGGATTTTGCTTCTTGATCCAATCTGCTGGTCTGTGTCCTTTAATTGTCCCATTGAGTCCAATGACTAATGGTTATGACTTAGTGGACAGATTTAGAGCTGCCATGTTTTCCTGTTCTTGGCTCTTTTCTTCCTTGCTTTTCTCCTTTTCCATTGAGTTTTTTGTTTGCCCCAGTGAGTTCACTCTGCTGGGTCTAATGGCTACAGAATTTGTTGTGTGTGTGTGTGTGTGTGTGTGTGTGTGTGTGTGTGTGTGTGTTTTCAAAGATGTTCTTTAGAATGTTTTGGAGTGCAGGTTTTGGTATTTGTGAACTTTTTCAGGTGTTCTTTGTCATGGAAGTATCTTATTTCTTCATCCATTTTGAAAGATTATTTTGCAGGATACAACAGTCTAGGCTGGAGGTTGTTTTCCAGCAATGCATGAAATACTTCCTTCCAGGCTCTCCTTGCATTGAGTGTTTTTGTTGAAAAGTCTGCTATGGGCCGGAGATTTAGCTCAGTGGTTTCAGTGCCTGCCTCCCAAGCTCAAGGTCCTGAGTTCGATTCGGGTAACCACATACAATGCTGGGCGTGATGACTCATGCTCACCAACAATCAATACCATATACACAGTGCCAGGCATGGTGGCTCAGACCTGTAATCCCAGCACTCGTGAGACAGAGACAGGAGGATTGCTGAGTTCCAGGCTTGCCTGAGCTACATAGTGAGCTCAGGGCCATTCTGAACTACAAAGCAAGACCCTGTCTCAAAAAAAATCTGCTGTGATCCTGTCCAGTTGTAGGTGATTTTCTTCCCTTCTCTAACTGCTTTCAGTATTTCATTCTTTTGTTATGTATCTGGAACCTTGATAATTATATGTCTAGGTATAAATATTTTTAAGTCATGCCCTTTTGCAGTCCTATAGGCCTCATTTATCTGTATGTTCAATTCTTTTCCTGTGAATTTTTCTGCCATTATCTCTGACAAGAGTTGTGTGTGTGTGTGTGTGTGTGTTTTATGTCTTTTGCACTGTCTCCTGCTTCCTCAATGACTCCAGTCAGTCTTATGGTATTCTTCTTTGAATCATCTAGAAATCGTTGGATTGATTTCTCATGGTCCCTTGCCCTTTTCCATAGATTATGTCTTTCCTGTTCATTGGCTGCTATCCTGTATTCTAAGTCTGGGATTCGGTTCTCTCCTTCATTCTTCCAACTTTGTAAACTTTCATCCTCCTTCTTCATCACCTGGAGCTCTGCTTGAAGCTGTTTGAAAGGTTCCATTGCTTTTGCTATCTTAGATTCTATCATTTCGCTAGTCTCTTCTTTAATGAAGTCCTTTACAGTGGACTGTATCTCTGTTTTGATCTCAGAGATGAGTTCTGATTTCCATTTTACTAGACCTGCTTTTGACACCATCTCAAAGAGTCCTGGTGTTTGAGTTTCAGTTTGCTCTATTTCCCTTTTCCCTAAATTCCCCTGTGGTGGTAATCTTTGTTTCTGGCTTTGTGAACATTTTCTCATTTCTACTCTTTTGTTGTTACTAATGTTATTTATTTAATTCCTTGCCTGCTGTGCGGGAAATGTTTGCTGCAAGTTTCTTTCTTTCTATTATTCGGGCCCCTTTGGAAGTGGCACCTTGCTGGGTTATTCTCCTTGAATCTGTAATGACCCTTGAGAGTTCTCAGTTCTGGCACATCATGGGAGGTATTTGAACAGAATAATCACATTATCTTTGTTACCATAATAAAATCAGTACCAACAACAGTGTTAAACACAGTAAATGAAATGAAAAATTTTGAAAATTTCTATTCTGAAGACTTTGAACTCATGAGTTACCTCTATGTCCATATGCCAAAATTTAGAATTAATCAGGAATGTGTATACAACATGTAGGTCTTAAATGTACCTGCAGCACCCTTTGGGAATAAAAGGTCACTGGGGAGTCAGAGAGGTAGGAAGACAGAAGTAGAATGAAAGCATAGAAATATGGTTAGCAGATTTATAAAGATCACATAGATCTTGAGAACCTCATATATGCCAGAGGGTGACAATGGCTAAAAGCACATATATAAGACAGTGCCAACTGAGAACTCCAAGACCACTGGAGACTTTGCACACCTTCTTATAATAGTACAGAAGAAGAATGAGGGCATACTGAGAGCCTTTTACTTCTGGATATTGGTTCTGACTGGAAGACAGGAGAAGATGTGGGAACAAGAGGTGAAGAGAGGGACCTAGAAGTAGAAGGCAAATCAGAAACTAGTTTCCCTCTTCTATAAAGATGTAAGCAATTAAGAGGACAGAAACCCAGAAGGCTGAAAAGATTCAGTACCAGCAAAGTAGGAAAATAGAAAAAAAAAATATTTATGTCAGAGTGAAGAAATAAAAAGAGTAGCAACAGCATCAAAATCAGCAACAGTAATATACCAAGCTAAGCACATTAGTCAAAAGGAGACATCCCTCAACCTTTATCTTGCCTGGTCTGTCTCATCGCAGCTCTGGTGTGGCATGGGGTCCTGCTGGCAAGCCAACCACCCTGGGCACAGGTAATGTCACGGGTCTGCTTGGTGATGACACTTCCTGGAAAGCAAACTCCCCTGTGCAGTTGCCTAGTCTGTCTCAGCACAGCTCTGGTGTGGAATGGGCCCCCCCCCTTTTTTGAGACAGGGTCTCACTTTGCAGTTCAGGCTGGCCCTGGGCTCACTATGTAGCCTAGGCAAGCCTTGAACTCAGCAAACCTCCTGCCTCTGCCTCCCAAGTGCTGGGATTACAGGTGTGAGCCATATATTTTATAGGAATTCATGACTAAAAGTTTGCTTTTGAGTCTTAGAGGAGAATTTGGACTTTAGACTTTTCTACAATGCTGAGACTGTTAAGAATTTGGAGAAGGAATTTATACATTTTGAGTTGTATGTGTGACTGTTCCATCATGTCTGCCATGATTGTGACCTTTTTATGTATTTGCATATTGTTATGTATTTGCATATTAATTGTAGTTTAAAAACACACACCTGGGTCTAGTTACAAGGGGTATAATGTGATGGCTAGTCTTGATTGCCAACTTGATTGGCTTGGAAGACTAATAAGGTGCACTTCTGGTTATATCTGGGAGGGTCATGGATGCTTGAACTTGGGGATTATATCTCTAGTTCCTCAGTCTCTGGTACTCTTCCCTTGTGCTCTGTTTTCTGGCCACCATGAAATGAGATGCTTTGCACTGTCATGTCCTTCCACCGTGAGTTTCTGTTTTGGAACCAGCCAACCATGAACTGTAATTTCTCAATCTGTAGACTAAAATAAAGCTCTCTTCCTTTAAGGTGTGAGTGTTAAGTATTTTTCCCAACAACTAGAAAGCTAACAAATACAGTAACTAAAGATTAATAAATGCATTTTTATTGTATTTCCCACTTGCAACAGTTTTATTCAGATGTAATTTCGTAAGTACAGGAGTATCTGTCCTTTGAAAATAATCTAAAAATAGTTTATGAGCTCAGTGTAATCACTGGGATTTTGATAACTAAGTCACAACTGTACTTTTTGCTTTGACATGTTCAGTTCCTCATATCACATGGATTAAAAAGGCAAGTTATCTTAAAAATGTTTCCCATATCCACAAACAATAGGAAAAAAAAAACCCTGATTAGATCATTGCAAAAAAAATATTCTGTTGGTATTTTAAAAGGTAGAAACCTCTATCATATGAAAAATGGTTGACTATACACAATCTATTAAAATGTGATTTGGTGGTGCATGCTTTATATATAAAGAAATTATATGTTTCAGTGGTCTGTTAATCCATTTGAAAATGTTAACTAAATTCTCTGACAATGATTCAAAGGAATTCTACTAATTCTTGATCTATATATAGAGAAATTTATGTGCCAGTGTGATATTCTACTTTTCAAAACATTGTTAAAAGGTTATTCTTTTTTGTTTTTGTTTTTTTGAGACAGGGTCTCCGTTTTTTGTTCAGGTTGGCTCTGAGCTCACTATGAAGCCCAGGTAAGCCTCAAACTCAGCAACGCTCCTGCCTCTGTCTCCCTAGTAATGGAATTACAGGCATGACCCACCTCGCCCAGCATTGTGGTGTGTGGAACAGATTGCTGGTGGGCATGAGTCAACATGCCCGGTATTGTTATAGGTGGTTATCGGTGATCTAACCAGGGACCTTGTACTTGCTAGGCAGGCGCCAGAACCGCTGAGCTAAACTGCAAACGCTAAAAGACTATTCTTTTAGAAGATGAAAGTAGCGCTTCATACTTTTTTTTTCTTTCTTGTAAACATTTGAATTAATTTTAAAGGTTATTAAGTAAAGAATTTTATTTAGGAGAATTTTTTTTTTTTTTTTTTTTTTTTTTTTTTTTT
>PVIC010029072.1:0-22793 GCA_004025085.1 Thryonomys swinderianus
TCCTAAAACAGCTACTGACAGTTAGCTTTGCACTGCTGGTGCGGCAAGACAGGAATCCAAACAGTGAATCACACGGAGTGAAGGACAAAGTAAATCCTTTCCTTTGAATAGTGTGTTTGCCACCGGCAAAGTCACCAGTGAGAGAAGGAGAGTCACCTAACTCTGTCTCCCCAAATCATTATCTGAGTCGTCACTGAACTCAGAGGGAGGAGTTTTCATCCTCTTAGTATGCT
This sequence comes from Thryonomys swinderianus, assembly GCA_004025085.1. Taxonomy (NCBI): domain Eukaryota; kingdom Metazoa; phylum Chordata; class Mammalia; order Rodentia; family Thryonomyidae; genus Thryonomys; species Thryonomys swinderianus. The sequence goes on from PVIC010029072.1 coordinate 234, forward strand.
AGACACATTTCCAAGCGAATCTTGAGTAGCATTCACACCACCTTTATCTTCCTGTTTTCCCGTCTCCCCAGAACATAGGGAGTAATCTATTTCCTCTCCAATTAAAACTCTGCATTCTGAAAATCGAAACGCTCTCTCTAAAAACCAATTCAAATGAAAGGCAAACTTCGTTTGATTAGAAGACATGCAAGTTTTAATCATTCTGTCTTTTTATTCCCTCTCATTTCCTACCAGTTTAGTAGCTGTTATAAACTGCTTCTGGTTTCACCATCAGAGCATTCTCTCATCCTATACACCTGAACTGGCTAGAAAGGAATTTTGGCTCTTATGAAGAGATCATAGCGTATTAAACATTTTCTATCTACATGTGATGTTATTGTTCATTACTTAATGTTTTGATCACTAACGCCCTTCCAAACAGACTTCTACATGAATCTGGCAGACCAGAGTTCTTTCATAAATGACAAATTTGGACTGTCATCTGAGCATGACAGATGATATAATTGATATCATTTCCTGTCCATCAATGGTCAGTGACAAATGTCCTAAGTGAGTGATGGAACTGGCAGAGGTTTTCCATGTGCCCATAAGTTCTTCTCTGAGAACCTAAGATTCAGCAGCTTTTCTCCAACACAAATTCTCATTTTATAATAGTCAGCCTCTCTACTACAGACTGTTCTAATTTGGTACAATGTCTGTACAACTTAGCATTTATTTTTCTTCATTTACAAAGTATGATTTAACTCATCCTTACCTCCAGTGGACACTTTGAGCATTAAGTTAAAGATTGCAGTTACAAAATGACATTCAAAACATTTGATTTGCACAACTAGATGTTATTACTAGAAGAGATTTTATCTTTTAAAAACTAACTTATTCAACTTATAATTTAGATGCATAATACAACAAACATTTGATCAAATTTGATGAATTTGGACGTGCCTATGTCTATATATCTATAACCTGTGAAATCATCACTACAATTAAGAATACAATGCTGCTAATCACAACAGATACCTCCTACTCCTTTGTCATTTACTTCCCTGACCTAATCGCCCCCCCCAACAAAGCAACTGCTTGTTTACTTATAGATTTTGTAGTTTCTAGAACTATATAAAATTGGATTATACATTATATACATATTTGGGGCTGGCTTATTTAGCCTGGTTATTTTGAAATTCAATCATGTTTCTGCAATTATCAGCATTCATTTCTGATTTTAGTGTAGTATTCCACTGTTGAGCTATGCCAATATTTGTTTATTCATTCATTTATCTATAGGCATTTGGATTATTTCCACTACTTTACTATTCCAGATAAAGCAGATTTGAAAATTGAGTTCATATTTTGGTAGAGACATGCTTTCTTTTCTCTTGGGTAAACTTTTAGAAGTAGAATGGTTTGTGGAGTGTGTATGTTTGACTTTTAAAGAGGCAGCCAAAGTATCTGCTGGTTTCATTACAACTGAGTTTTCAATCACATTTTTTATAACATGCATGTTTTTATGGACTATATTATTTTTACACAATTTTTAGTATATCACCACATATATATATATATATATATATATATATATATATATATATATATATATATATATATAATGATTTTTTTTTTGAGACAAGATCTTTCTTGTGGTTCAGTCTGGTCCTGAGCTCACTATGTAGCCCAGGCAAACCTCTTGCCTCTGCCTCCCAAGTGATACGATTACAGGCATGAGCCATCACGCCTAGCATTGTGGTGTGTGACACTGATTGCTGGTGGGTGTGAGTCACCACGCCAAACATTGTATTATGTGGTTACTGGAAATGGAATTTGGTACCTTGCCCTTGCAAGGCAGGCTCCGGAACCACTGAGGTAAATCCCTGGCCACCTAAAATATTTTTTTACTATGCTTATGAGTATTGTTTTATAAATGTATGTTTATAATTATGTCTGTGATCTACCATGAATTGACTTATATTTGATATGAGGTATAAAATTAAATTTCTTTGGATTTTTTTATCCAGGTTTCTCAGCAAAATTTGTTCATAATTGTCCTTTCTCCATTGAATTAACATTCTTCTTTTTTTAAACAATTTTCCTTGAAAGTGTGAGCCTATTTTGAGACCTTATTTCCGTTTTATCAATCTGTTTGTTTACAATTGTATTGTTTAATTATTGCAGTTTCATAATAACTATTTAAACCAAATTATGCTAGATTTTCAAATAATTATTTTCATGTAAATTTTAGATTTAGCTGATACAGTTCTAAAAATTGCCTGTTAGAATTTAAATTGGGATTCCACTGGACCTATAGATTAATTCAAGGAAAAATGAAATATAAAAAGTGATTCTTCTGCTACACAAATGCAATTTGCAATATTTATGTAGAATTTATTTAGTTGATTAAATTTAAAGTCATGTAAAATCAGTCTTTTTTTCTTTTTACTGTAGATAGAGCCATAGGCTTTGCACTGAGCTTTCTCTTCATCCTTGTGAACTTAAGAGCAGAGCTCTGTAAAGTCACTAACTTATAAAAATTGTATTTGAACTTGCTATCCTGCCTTAGCTTGACTCCTGCCTCAGCTTCCCAGAATGCGGCATTAAAAGTTTGTATACTGGGCCGGAGAGTTAGCTCAGAGATCAGTGATTCCTGTGCTTGCCTCGCAAGTGCAAGGGCTTGAGTTGGATCTCAGTAACCACATACAGTGCTGGGCATGATGACTCACACCCACCAGCCATCAATACCACATACCACAGCGCCGGGTGTGGTGGCTCACACCTGTAATCCCAGCACTCGAGAGGAAGAGGCAGGAGGATTGCTGAGTTCCAGGCTTGCCTGGGCTACATAGTGAGTTCAGGGCCAGCCTGAACTACAAAGCGAGACCATGTCTCAAAAACAAAACAACAACAACAACAACAACAAAACACTATGTATACTTGGACAAGAGATTTAGCTCAGTGCTTCTGGCACCTGCCTCCCAAGCCCAAGATCTTGAGCTCGTTCCCTGGTAACCACATACAATGCTGGGCATGGTGAGAGCAATCAATACCACATTCCACAATGCTGAGCCTGCTGGCTCACTCCTGTAATCCCAGCACTCGGGAGGCAGAGGCAGGAGGATTGCTGAGTTTGAGGCTTCCCTGGGCTACATAGTGAGCTCAGGGCCAGCCTGAATTACAAAGCGAGACACTGTCTCAAAAGAAAAAAAAGTTTGTATACTTTATGGCAGAGTAATACCCCATTTTATATGTTTAAACACACACACTAAATCTCTGGCCCATACAAATTACCTTTACAACAAGGTCTAGCCATGTGTTTGACTGGTAAATTGGGCATATAGAAACTTCAATTATTAAATGTTACCTTTTTAATATATTTATAGATTGGATTTGGTATCATTTCGTTTTGAAATTTTGTATCTATTTTCAGAAGGAATATTATCTGAAAATTTATTTCACTTGTAATATCTTTTACTCTGGTGTTTGTCTGAGGGTAATGACAGCATGATATATTAAATTGTGGAGAATTTCCTCTTCAGTTTTCACTTCATTATAGGTTGCTTAAAAATTTGGTAAAAATCACTGCTGAAGCCATCTGCCCTAGAGTATACTTTTTGCAAGGGAATTGGCTTTCCATAGAAGTTTGAAGTAATTATAGGACTATTTAGGCTTTCTACTTTCTGTTAAGTAAGCTTTGTAGTTTTTGCCATAATAAATTATGTAATTATGTAAAAATTTATTACAGAAATAATGTAAACATGTTTGCTTACATTACTCTTAATTTTCTTTATAATATTTGTAACTTCTGTAGTGAAATGTCTATATAATTCTAGATGATGTTAATATGTCTTCTCTAATATTTTTGTGACTACTATGACTAGAGAATATTTCAGTGATCCTATTAAAGTAATTAAACTTTGGTTTATTTATTTTTTTAGTTTCTCTACTTTTTGTCTTGTTATCACATTTCTTCTGTTTTTGTTTTTGTTCCTCAGTTTGAGGTCTTACTTTTATTTATAACATGCTATGACATTTATAGCAAATATTGGCTTGAAGACATTACATGAGTTGATAAATTTTATTTTACTATTATTTCATTCACAATGTTTTTAATTTTGTAAATTCTTTGAACCATCACTTTCCTACAAATCAAATATATGGGACTTCTTCAAAGACGTTTTTAGTAAGGTATTCCATTTCAATTCTATTTTTCCTAGAGGATATGCTTTGAATGAGTTAAATACTTGTAAATTAACTTAGGCTTTGTTATGTTTAGAGTATGTCCTCTCTTGTAAATACAAAATATGGCATTGAGAATATTCTACTACTAATTTATAAAAGTCCTTATACATTTAAATCATTGTACCTTGAATGAAACAACATTCAAGTCTTCTGTGTATCGATGAATAGCTTATCTAATTGCTCAATCAACTTTTCTCTATTCTTGTTTCATTTTAATTTCCTTGAGTTCTCTAAGGTTAAATTTCTTATACCTTAAAGATCTATGATTACTTATGTAAATGCTTAAGACTTGCATGTCATTTTGATAACAATAATTTTATTAATATGAGAGGAACTTATTTACTTCACATAATTATCTTTGCTCCAAAATTTTGTCTGTTTATATAACATTACCTTGATTACTTTGAGTATATATCATTCTCTGTTCTTTTTTAAAAAAATTTAACCAATTTATATTTTTTATTGAAACTATGGGCAGCCCTGACTTGGATGTTCTTCAATCAACGAATTTCAAACTCCTAGTTATATTTAATATAATGATGAATTGTGTGTACCACAAATCTAGCATCTATTGTTTTCTACTTTTCTTTCTTTTATTCTTTTTTTTTTTTTTGAGACAGGGTCTCACTTTCTAGTTTCTTTTACTCTTTTGGGTATGGATTCTATTTCAATGTACCCTGCAGAGTCTCACACAGGCATAGCTGAGGCCTTTTGGATGTGGTTTTCACTGGAATGTCTGATGCTGGGATCAAAGATGTGATGCAGGGATTGATTCAAGATGATTCTAGGAATAAGGGTGATTCACCTTGGCTCTGAGTACTAACCCCCATGGTAGGTTATCTGGATAGGATTTAAGGGACAGAAAGAGGGCTCCTGCAGTCCCTGCTTGTCTTCCTTTGCTACTGCTCTAATTTTATACTTTGCTGACTTCCCACATTCTTCCCAACATGAGCTGTTTCTCCTCTTTGATGCCCCTCTGCCATGTCACTCTTCCTTGGAGCCAGACCACTCTGAACTGAAATCTCTACAAACTGTGAGTTAAATGTCCTTTCCTCCTTCCAACTTGAGCATTGTGTATTCTATCTCAGCAAAGGAAAAATAATCACAACTCTTCATTGCCATCTTCTTTAATTGGAATTTTTATAATTTAATTTCTGTCAGTCTATTAATTATGATTCTTTGTTATATTATTTTAGTGATTGCTTTAGAATTTACAGTAGGCCTTCATTTTTATCTTATTATTGACCTTAAAGTAACATCTTCTAAATTTAAAATAATTTAAGAAACTTACAGTAATATACTTCCATCTCTCTTTATATCAATGCCAAACTACTTTTATGTTTTATTTCCTGGAACACATTGTTATTTTGTCTGAACTGTTAATTATACTTTAAGACATAACATCATATAAAAATAAAATTATGTAACTAGCCATATAGTTACCATTATGATGTAGTTTGTTGCAGAGTTTCCATGTGATAAGAGCTTCTATTTGGTGAAAATGTGCAAAGGATGTCCTTGCACATTCTTTGATCTGTGTGTTTTGCTGATGAGAAATACCTCAGAATTTTGCATATGGAAATATTGCTATCTTACTTTTTAAAGATATTTTTGTGAGTATAAAATGTAAATTTAGAAGTGATTTTTTCATTCTCTCTGAAATATTCCACAATCTTCAGATTTCCTTTATTTGAATGTTTTCTTTTCCTCTTCAAAAAAGTGTTTCTAGTTTTCAATTGGACATGTGGAGAGCTTGGAATGCATCACTGCTAAGTTTCTGTCAAGAAAAAAGATTAAAATCCTGAAAATCAATATCTCTTTTAGATCCAGCAGAGAATTGGTGTCACAGAGTGAGTAACTCCCCTGGAAACACAGCATATCATCATATTAGAGCAGACCAATGCTGGAGCCAGCTTCAGGAGTTGACTAACCTGAGGCAGCTTGAATATAGAGTAGATGGAGATACATTTTTAAATTCTGTAGATCAGCCCATTGAGAATCCTCCATACTTTTTGAGTTTAACCTTTAATTGTCTTGAAAAGCTGAGCAAAATTCACTTCTGCTTCTGTTAGGGTAAGAGGTACAAAAAAGTAGCTGTTTCAAAATAAATGTAAAATATTTAATATTTTTCAACAAAGGTCTGTGTTAAAGGGAAAAGTCTTTTACAGTGCCTACTTGGAATAGGGTATGTAGGTAGGTACTCAACTCTTAAGAAAAAAAAACTTATAAAATTAAAATAAACACTACAAATATGCTCAAGGCCTTACTGGACAACTTATGGAAAATGCAAAGGAACAGACAGACGTTCTTTTAAAAGTAAAAAAGAACCAATAAAAATTGAAAATTCTGTTACAGACTAAAGGATACCTTAGATGTTAGAGAGAGCCAAGAAAATAGTCAGTGAGCTTCAGAATAGAACAAAAAAATTCTCAAAGTAAATTTCAAGGAGACAAAAAAAGACTAATAAATTTGGAACAAAAATATCTAAAAACTGAAATTATTTTAAAGACAGTATACATTTAATGAGAGTATCCGAAGGATAATGAGAGAGAAAGGAACAGAAGAAATATGATGAATAAAATATAATTTTAATGATTGACAAAACCATAGACCCACAGAGATCAGAGAATACCATCCAGGATGCAGAGACGGGGATGGAGATAGAGATGGAGTCACAGGTTGTGATAGAGATGGAAAAAGAGATAATTTTAGCTGCAGAAAAATAAAAGACAGAGAAAAGCTTTAAATAGAGCAGGATGAGAGATAGGATATTTTAGGAAGCCTCACCTAGACACAATATATAACAACAATGTAATAAAGAGGAAATAATTTAAATATTTGAATTAATCATGAACCAATATTCATACCAATGAAATGACATTATGTTATTGGAAAGTAGATGTATAGATGGGTTATAGATATATATATTGACATATGAGGGAATGTTACTAACAGTGAATTATGAAAAAATGTCTAAATAAAACCAAAGAATAATGTAAATTTAGAGGACAAAAAATTGAAGAATAAGAGCAACCAATAAAAAAATTACAAATACAGTAAATTAACAGAAATCCTTCAATAATCTTGGAATATGTAATAAATTGTTAGAGTGCATCAAAGTAAACAAATATAATATCTACTCAATATTTTACAAAAAATGAAGGCAAATGGAACATACTTTGCTAACATAATTAAAAATAAATATGTTAGCTATATTAATTTGCACAGAGTATATTTAAAAATAAGAATATTTGAGAAAAAGATGAATTTTGGATGATAAAAAGGGAATAGTTTCTGCTGAAATGTACACAATTTGTTTTTAGTTTTTTGTTTTGAGACAGGGTCTCACTTTGTACTTCAAGCTGGCCCTGAGCTCACTCTGTAGCCCAGGCAAGCCTCAAACTCAGCAATCCTCCTGTTTCTGCCTCTCGAGTGCTGGGATTACAGGCGTGAGCCACCACGCCCGGCACTGTGGTGTGTGGTATTGATGGCTGGTGGGCGTGAGTCACCATGCCGAGCATTGTATGTGGTTACCGGATAGAATTCAGGACCTTGCACTTGCGAGGCAGGCGCCGGAATTACTGAGCTAAATCTCTGGCCCTGTACACAATTCTTAATGAGCATTCACTAAATGAAATGTTTAAAAATAAATGGTGCAAGAGAAAATAGAGGTTTAAAAAAAACAAAGTTACTTCACAATGAAAATTATTTTTTAATTGAATTCTTTATTGGTACATTTTATATACAGTTCACAATTACACTTAACATTGGGGAATTTGTGCCCATGTGTGATACAAGTTAATTCTCATTTTTACCCATATCCCTACCCACCCACAACCCCCCACCCCTCATATACATGCTATTTCTTTTTCTTTCCAAATTATATTTATTCTTTCCCCTCATTACATTCCCCCACAACATTCCCTTTGAATATTTCCTATTTTATAAAAATTATCATACATTCTAGAACTCATTTACATCTACAGGTTCTCATACCAAAGAAAAGATATGGTATTTACATATCTGTGATCTATTTAATTCACTTATTAGTGTGTACTCAAGGTGTATCCATTTGCACGTGAATGAATGACACTTGTCATTCTTTATGGCAGAGTAATACTCCATTTTATTAAAAAAAACCACATCTGGGCCTGACATTTAGCTCAGTGGTTCTGGTGCCTGCCTAGCAAGTGCAAGGTCCCCCAAGTTTAAAGACCCAATTCAAAAATGGGCATCTGAAATGAACAGACACTTCTCAGAGGCAGAAGTCAAAGCAGTCAAAAAGCATATGAAGAAATGTTCAAGATTACTGGTCATTCGAGAGATGCAAATGAAAACAACACTGAGATTTCATTTTACTCCACAAAGAATGGCTGCTATTACAAAATCAACCAAGAATGAATGCTGGCGAGGCTGTGGGGAGAAAGAAACCCTTCTCCACTGTTGGTGGGATTGCAGATTTTTGCAAGCATTGTGGAGATCCGTGTGGTGATTTCTCAGAAACTAGGACTAGGGGTTCCATTTGACCTTGCTATCCCCCTGCTAGGAATATACCCAAAAGAATTTAAAAACTCTCATTGGAAAGACAGATGTACACCCTTGTTCATAGCAGCTCAGTTCGTGATAGCTCAATATTGGAAACAACCCAAATGCCCAGCAACAGGAGAGTGGATAAAGAAGATGTGTTTTTTTTTAAATAAAGTGGAGTATTACTCTGCCCTAAAGAATGACAAGCTTGATCCATTTAGGTGCAAAAGGAGACACCTGAAGGATATACTAATAAACAATGAAAATTCTTAATCTGAAAATCTTATTTTGGACCAAGGTTCTAAAATGTATTCAGATTTTGGAACACTTCAGATGCTAGCTTGTCTGAGAAGAGATGCTCAAAGCCTATTAGAGTACTCTAAATTTTAAAAAATCAATATCCATAGCATTTCTGGTCCTATCTTTTGAATAAGGGGTACTCTACATGTATTATGGTTGAAAATTTTAATTCATCTATCAATAAATGGCAGATTCATCACGAAGAAAATCATGTACTATGTACTGGAATTAATAGTCAGTTGTACACTTTGGGAATAGTAAGTCAAATAAATCTAAATGAAAATAATGCAGCATTAAATCCAGCAGTATCAGAATAGACATTTTGCTCAGTATCACATGGTAAATTAATCAAAATGAATCCATCCTGGACTGTAAAAACCCAAACAAACAAACTTTAGCAAGTAAGACATAAATTATATAAAGTTAATTTTCAGGCCATGATAAAATTAATGCAGAAATCGTATTTACAAAGCTTGGTAGTGTCAAAATTTTTGAATATGTGGGTACATAAAGAACTAACTTTAATGCACATGGCAAGGGAGAAATGCAAACAATTTAATTTTGGAAAGTAAATAACAATGAATATGTAATTTTTAAGTTTTGTGATGTGGCAAAATTAATAGAAAATATACCTTGAACACACATATTAAAGATGAGACATATAAAATACACTCTAATCTCCAATCTTTAAAAAAGTATCAAAATTTAGCAAATTGAATCCAAAGTCAACAAGAAAAAAAATGAAAAACAAAAAATAATGAAATTATAAACAAGAAAAGGAAGAAGGAAAAGCGACCAAAGAAAAGCCTATTTATCAATTAAATAAATATGACTGTATCTAAACAGAACTAGAAAAACAAAAGACACAGATTACTAATATGAGAACATAATGCTGACAGAAGTGACCCCCAGTCATTAAAAGATAATAATGAAATATTATTTTGAACAGTATGCTTCTAACCTGAGAATTTAGCTTCCAATTCCCATATCATCTACAAAAATGATAACAGGAGAATAAAAAGAATTCTATGCAAAAAATATGATTTCAATAAATAGCTGAAATGCACACATCAAATGTAAAAAAAATAATAAAATTATAATAACAGCTCTCAGTTTTGTCTGCCTTTCCCTTATTCCATAGAGGGAGGGAGAGAGGAAGAACCATATACAATTCACAAAAATTAACTCAAAACGGATCTAAAATCTAAACTTAAAGAACAAAACCAGTATCTAGTTGGTAACATATGAAGAATTATATGATCATAGGATTAGCATTGACACTAGAGATACACCAACAAATGCATGAGCCATCAAAGAAAAAATTGTTAAGTTGAATTTTACTAAAATGTAAACCTCTGTTCTTCAAAAGGAGATGAAAGACAAGCCAAAGACTCAGATGGGCAGGAAGCATGTGAAAAGATGCTCAACTTCATCTTGGTAGACTTGACATACTATGTAAACTTCACATTATATGCATAACAGCTTGTTAGTATAGATTATTATTCTTTTTCCCATAGGAATTTTCTTACAGTGCTAAAAATATTACACCATATTTAACACTTAGAAGATAAAATGGTACTTTCAACTAGGATTTGATTCCAACAATAATTTGATTTAATTTGATGCAATAATTTGATTTTGACTTAATTTGATTTTGACTTAACTTCGATTTAGTATGAAATTCCAGGTATGCTTTTCTTCATATTACTTTAAGACTATTAGACATCCCATAAGACCAAACTAAGGATTATGAATTATCTGTTCAACATTTTTAGCAAGATACCAACAGAAGAATATTTAAACATTGATTTGTCTCTTTCAGTAAGAAAATACTTTTGATGAGAAATTCAGTACATCATTGGAGTTTCAAATATGGTAACATTACTTGTTATTTTCTTGAATGGACTCACAGTCTAATTTTTGTCACTGTAACATTGATCTATCACGTCTGCTTCTACTGGATGTAAATGTGTTTAAACTGTTAGAAATGGGCATCCATAAAGAAGACTCTTTCTCAGGCTTTATTCTTTAAATTGAAGTAACTACTGGTTGAAACAGTATCTAAGTACATAATGTATCATTAAGTTCATACGAAACAGAGTTCAAAGCAGTGGGTGTCTAGTGTAGTGGTGCACTAAAATAAATACATGTATTTAAATTATGTGTTCCTATATATCAACTAAGAAATTAAAATTGATTATTTTGTTTTGTTTCAGTTATGTTTCTGGTGCTTTGCTCACATAACATATACTGACACAGTTGATATTCATAAAATCTCCATGGGAAAAATATCAATAATAGAATTATTTGGACTATAATTCTCTGCCTTGTATAGCTTGCTCCAGGCTTCCACCTAAATTAATGAGTAATTGATTGGAGTGAAGGAGTAAAAATTGTGATGTGCATTATGTATATGTGCCAGTTCCCCAAGATGAGTATAATATTACATATCAAAGACATATTTATAATAACAGAATAATCCAAACAAGGTTTATTTGACTCTATAGTGCCTGCTCATATCTATTGTCATATACAGTTAAAGTAAATACTTTGAAATACAAGATATTAAGATTCAACAAAGCTGGGGCTTTAGCTCAGGTGGTACTGTGTCAACTTTGGACACACAAGGGCCTGAGTTTGATCTTTGGTACTGCCAAAAAATAAAAAAAATAAAATAAAATAAATCCAATGAGCTATTTTTTTAAAAAAATAGTGTTATATATTAAAAGCTATACAAAATTAGGCATCTAAATAATAATTATTTGAATACATGCACTTTATCTCAACCTAATAAAAGCTATATAAAAGAAACCAACATCCACTGTCAACAAATGGTCAAACTGAACCCTTTCACACTAAGATCAGGAACAAGAAAAGGATGTCCACTTTCACAACTCCTGTTCAATATAATGCTAGAAATATTAGCCATAGCAGTTAAACAAGAGAAAGAAATAAAAGGAATAAAGACAGGAAAGAAAGAAGTTAAACTGTCACTATTTGCTGATGACATGATGCTCAATATAGAGGGTCCTAAAAACTCAACTAAAAGGCTGTAGACTTAATCACCAAATTTAGTACCATAGCTGGATACAAAGTCAATGCTCAAAAATCAATAGCCCTTGTATATACAAACAACAGACTCATGAAGAGAGAAACTAAGGAGTCATGCCCTTTCACAATACCATACCAAAAAATGAAATGTCAGGGAATTGATCTAATAAAGGAAATGAAAATATCTACTCTGAAAATGACAGCACTCTGAAAAAGGGAATGAAGAAAATATCAGAAAATGCAAAGATATCCCTCATTCCTGGGTAGGAATAATCAATATCGTGAAAATGGCTATATTCCTTCAACTCTTATGTATATTCAAACCAGTCCTAACATATTTCACAGACCTAGAGAAAATAATCCAAGAATTAATCTGGAACCACAAAAGGCCTAGACAGCAAAAGCAATTCTAGGCAACAAGGACATGGTGGGGGATATTAAGATCCACAACATGAAACTATACCACAAAGCCACTGTGGTAAAACCTGAGTGGTACTGGCAAAGTGACAGACCCAAGGATGAGTGAAATACATGACAAGAACCAGAACTAATGCCAGATACACTAAGCTACTTCATCTTTGACAAAAGACCCAAATATACTCAATGGATGCAAGAAAGCCTCTTTAACAAATGGTGCTGGAAAAACTGAGCTTTAACCTACCAAAGGTTAAAGCTGGACCTATCTCTCTCACCAGGTGCTAAATTAAATTCAAAGTGGATTAGAGATCTAAATATTAAAAAAAATAAAAAACACTAAACCTGTTGCAAAACAGATTAGGTAACACTCTTGGAGACACTGCCTTAGGGAAAGACTTTATGAACAAAATCTCTATATCATGTGAACTAGTAGAAGGAATCAATACATGGGATCTCATCCTATTTAGGAGCTTCTGCACAGCAAAAGAAACCACTGGCAGAGCGAAAAGACATCCAACAATATGGGGAAAAATTTGTACTGCTGTTCCTCAGATAAAAGGCTACTGTCTAGAATATATGAAAAGCTTAAAAAAAAACTAACTCCCAAATTTAAGGACCTAATTCAAAAATGGGCATCTGAAATGAACAGACACTTTTCAGAGGAAGATGTGCAGTGGGGGAATGTAATGAGGGAAAAGAAAAAATATGTTTGGAAAGAAAAAAAAAATATCATATATATAAGGGATGGGAGGTCCTGGGTGGGTAGGGATATGGATAAAAATGGGAATTAACTTCTGTCATATACTGGTAAAAATTTCCCAATGTTGAGTGTGATTGTGAGCTGTATATAAAATGTACCAATAAAGAATTCAATTTAAAAAAAAAGCAGCTAAGAAGCAGATGGAGAAATACTTAAATCACTGGTCATTTGAGAGACACAGATGAAATCAATTCTGAGATTTTATCCCACTCCACAAAGAATGACTGCTATCTCGAAATGAGCCAGCAAGGAATGCTGGCAAGGCTGTAGGGAGGAAGGAACCCTTCTCCACTGCTGGTGGGAATATAGACTGGTGTAATCACTGTGGGGATCCATGTGGAGATTCCTTAGAAAACTAGGATTAGAGGTCCCATTTGATCCTGCTATTCCCCTGCTAGGGAAGTACAAAAATGAATTAAAAGATTCATATCACAGTGACATATGTGCACCTATGTTTATAAAAGCTCAGTTTGTGATAGCTAAATATTGGAAACAACAGAAATGCCCATCGACTGGAGAGTGGATAAGGAAGATGTGGGTTTCTTCTTCTTAAAAAAAAAAAAAAAAACGAAATGGAATATTACTCTGCCATAAAGAATACATTTGAGTCATTCATACTCAAATGGACGTACCTTGAGAACATACTTATAAATGAAATAAATAGGTTACTGATGTGTAAATACCATATCTTTTCTCTGGTGTGAGAAATTGACAATGTATATAAGTCCTAGAATGTATGAGAGACTGTAAAATAGAAAGTATACTAATAGAAATGGGGATAGGTGTAAGTAATGAGGAGAAAGAAAAAAATGTGATGGTTAAAAAAGGGTGAAACAAACTCGTATATATAGAGGTTGAGGGTTGTAGGATGGGTAGAGAAATGGGAAAAAGTGAGAATTGTCATGCCATATAGTGGTACAACTATTGCTGAGTGTGATCATAATGTGTATAGAGAATGTACCTATATCAAAATTTTAAAAAAATATTAAATGATCATTTACTTACATCCTTGAGGGTAAGTTAGGATGCCTTATAAAAGCAGACTTCAATCATACTGCATCCCAAGCTACATATTGGTTCCAGAAAGGCTTTATATGATTCTGATATTTATTAGACAAATACATAGTTTATTTTCTTGACTTATTTATGCCAAAACATAAGAGATTGAAGCAGTCAGTGCAACTGTGAAGCCACACCAAAGCCAAACGAAAGTTTTCTCTATACTGTTTTTGCTAAAATAGGTGACTGGCAAAACCAGCATCAATGGCAGAAACAATTATATCTTCTACTGTTCTCAACACTGACGTGGTACTTACTTGCTGTCTCATGACGTGTCCCAGAGTGTCCTTGCACGTACATAGCCCATCACCATCCACTCTCACAGAAACATACTCATGGGTTTCTTTGCAGTCAAAGACTTCTATTTAAAAAATAATAACAATAATTCAACCCATATGTGTGATGTTTCTCAGATATTTAGTTGGATTTTTCTTGAGTGTGAAAGTTCAGTTCCTCCAAACATCATATTTGTAATTGCTTTTCAAAGAATCTTGGTTCCTTTCTGTCCTAATGGAACACTTGTTTATTTTAAGGAGAAAAAAATATGATATCATTAGAAAGAAAACAAGATTTAAATAACCTAGTGATATAAATTTTTAAAAGTAGACAAAAGATAAATTCATAATGCAGTTTGTGTAATTGCGTATTTAAAGCTAGAGGTATAAGTAGTAATCTTCTTGGCAATTCAGATATCAAATTTGTCTGAGTCTATGCATATTTAACAAGTTGCATTGCCATTAATGCTAATCTAATTGAGTGTATGGAGCTTGATAATTTGATATTTTTTTCTCACAATATATTGGCTTTTTGACACCATAATAAACCATACACTTACAGGGAAGCCAAGTGGTGAGGATAGCACTTCATCTGCTCAGGATATTCAAGGATTGACTTTAAAATGAATTTCTTGTGCCCGTGTATGTTTCTACTTCCTGAAACTTAAGAGTGGGAGAATGATTTGAGATTTTGCTCTTGGGGGTCACAGCAGGATGAGCAACCTGCAATGAGAGATGTATTTGCTTCATAAAATCATTGAATGGATTTAAAAGTCAGGTGCCAAGCTGATTTGTCTTAGGCAGAGCAGCATCAATTTGGAAAAGCTGCCCATGCCTTCTCTCCTGCCCCATGTTCAGCCTGAAAAACTTATCTCTTCATACTCAAAACAAACATTTTGGGAGACTCTGATTATCAGACAAGCTCTTTTCAGTTTCCATTGCCATCTGGATGCGGACTCCAGCACAGCACCATTTTGTCAAGAAAGCTATTCCTGGAAAATAGCGCTGGGGATGAATTGAGAAATGCTCTGGTTTTAATTCTTAGGCTGCTGTCGTGAGTTTTCTAGCCAATTTAAGGAAAGGAAAAGAAGAATCTTTTGAAAGAAACAATAATTCAGTCCAAACTTAGATATTTTCAACCACATAATATGGTTACATATTCTTTTTAAGTTTTTTATTTGAGGGAAGACAGTTACTAAGAACATTTGCCCTGTGACTGCCTTCTTCTGTACAAGAACAGGACAAAAGATATAGGTAAGACTTTTGCTTACAAAAGATTAACAATGTGTACTATCTCTCTTAGTTCCCATCTTGTGGCTGGAAAACAATATCTAACCAAGGCCACTAAGAGGAGAGGTTTATTTTGGCGCATAGTTTGTGATGGACTGGTTGCCAGGCAGACTCAGCATTGCCCAGGAGCATAGTGGAGGAGGCCTGAGCACGCCATGATAACCCGGAAGCAGACAGGGGAGTGAGGAGCTGGGAGAGAGATATAACCTTCCAGCTCTCATTTCCAGCGAACCACCTCTTCTGAACACCCCCCAGTTTACAACGGCACCTCAGCTGTTGAAGTAACAACAGTGACCAAATCCAGTGACAGCCTCAGCACTTCCATGATTAAATAATCACCTTCCAATGTCTGCAACTCTCAACATATGGAAGTTTGGAGTCATTCCACATCCAAAGATGATTCTGCCCATGCAGATGGTGGGGGCATCAACGTGTGCACACTTATGAAGGAGATTAAGTTGGAGAATATATCTTAGGCAAACGTTTGTCAGAGGAGAAATGCATTGTCCTTAATATGTAAAAGATAAAGATTTTACCTACTTTCATTTTTTTGTCAATAATCACAAACTTAAAATTTATCAGAGAGGTAGATTAGCCTAAAAACAGCTTTCATTGTTGCAGAACTCTTTTCAACTTTCTACTAAACCTTATAATCCTAAAGGCAAAGATAAACACTTTAACATTTGCCAGCATTCTCTTCTTACCACCCCACATGTGCATCCATGAATCATGTCAAGGAATGGTATAGGAAATTTCTACTGCATTATATTTAAATAGTAATTTAAATCTTTTCCTAACTGATAATATGATCAGTTAACACAATATTTGTTTTACACAAAGAAGGCATAGTGGCAAGGAGATTTTTGTCTCTCCTAGAAATGTTTCCTAGAAATGTCTGAGGTTCTAGAGTCATCACACCATCCTTATCTTTAGTGCCAAGGATAACCATGGATGCATTCTTGTGTGCATTCTAAGACAAGGTTTAAACACATTGTTATACACACGAGAGTGCATTGAGTATTCTTGTGTAATCTATGTCCAAAATATCTACTGTAGACTAGATGGTATTTATCTGCTTGTTTCCATGATGACCAATCACTCACTCAGCTAAACCAAATTGATCTCTCATTGCTACTGTGGGATATCTTCAGGGAAGAATTCTGTGGCTCAAGAGGCCTAACTTGTCCAGTTGTAATTGCTGGGTGCCTCCTGTTTTAAAAATCACTCCCAGAGTCTAGTTTTTAATCCCTGTAGGATAGGACTTAGTCTTTCTTTCTGCTTTGGAAAATAACCTTCCAGATATTGCCATTTTCACAGATTCAGTCCCATCTGGATCTCCATGAATTGATGTTATTGTCATAACTGTGATTCTTTTTGTCCATTGCTGAGCTTCACTCTTTTCTTACACAAGTGGACTGTAAATTTACATAGTCACTGAACCTTTACATGCTTTCTTCCTATTGAAATGATCTTTGTGATTCTGATGTTCCTATTCAACCCAGTCTTTTCTATTTTTATTTTAGACATCACTGGACAACGGGATTGACAGAGTAAAACTGTATCAGAGAGTTTCTGAAATTAGATATCATCATTGTGTGCAGTTGCTGAGAATGTTTATCTAATGACTACATAAAGGTATACTCTTTATAGGGAAAATGTAATGACTATTAAAAATTTCTTAGTTTAAATAGATGATCACTCTTTTGACCTTGTTCAAAGGACCCTAATTCAGTATTGTAAAGTAGGCTCACATTGTTTAATCTACACATAATTTACAGCTTACTGAAAAGAAGATATTATACATGTTAAGATATAGCCAGCACTGATTCAACCAAACACAGGTAAAAAACTGTGGTTTAATTTTTCAAAATGTAGATAAATTTTTCTCATAATCACTTTCTAAATAGTATAGTATCTAACTTTTATAGTATATAGGGTAGTAGCAGCAATCCAAGTAACTGTGTGGCTTGTATTTTAAACTGTGTCATTTTATATGATATATAAGATATTTGAGGATACAAGAGATCCTGGAACCCACACATCATAGAAACTGACATGTATATTCATGTATGTTCACAAATGCTTATATGAAAACTTATTGTGATGCCATGTTATTTGAAATAAATTAAATCTATGAATGAAGGACAGAACAAATAAAACTATGCTGTGTGTGTGCTTTGGGATTTGGTTTTCAACAATAATGACTGTAATAATGAGTCTAATAATAATTGGCATGTAAATGTATCTATGATTATATGAAAGTGAAATGTGTTTTTCACTTTGACTGTTGTAATTCTTTCAATATAAAGATTTGAACTCTACACGTGTATAACTAGATACTTACCAATCACCAACATATCAGTAATTAAATTCTAGTGATTTTGTTTCTTTTCTGTATTTCTCATTGTATTGTTTAATATTCCTTAAAATGAAAACATGCAATATTTACCCCAAACAATACACTTTACTCTAGGGTCGCACCAGTTCATTCACCTCTGTATGAGAAACACAGACACTTTAATTTATTGTTTTCAGCATTTTCAACTGCTTGATATGTCAACTTTTATTTTCCTTCCAAATCTATCATGGCTTAATGAAACTGAATAAAATATAATAAGCAGTGAAACACAGCACACTTGTATATCATGAAACTATTGAATTGCCACAAAAACTATATTCTTCCTCTCAATTTTTGTACTTCTCTAATTTTAAAGTGATAACACAGTTTGTAGTTCAACATAAGGCTGTAGGTCATACTTTGGATGCTACTACATGGGAAAATATGACAGTTACTAATCATAGGACAATACTTTTTTAAAAAAGACCACCTAATAAGTAAAACAGTTCAAATTATGCTGAGATTAAGGGATGAACCATAATGCCTGAGCAGTTTAAACTCAGCTGATAATTTTATCAAATCATTCAGAAACCATTATTATTCAGGCTGAGATGCTCTTTTGAGACACATGGGCTTTGCATCCTCGTGACTGGGGACAGGAGAGCAAAGGAGGAGCCGCAGCTCTTAACTGCCTATGACTGTAAAGAATGCATATTATTACTGATCTCTGGGAAGTAACGGGAGTTAGTCATGATCCAAATTAAGTAAATGGATGGTGAAAAACGTGAGGCTGTGTGGATATTTGATGAACAGTAACTTTATGAAGGAGTTCAAAATCTAATTTACTTAGGAACGGGTTCATAAAATTAATAAGGGAATTGGGACTTGGAGTCACACGCTGGTCTTCTTATTTTACGTTTGCTATAGGTCAGCTTTGATCCACTGAGGTGAGGCTCTCCAGAAGTAACAATTTCAGCCTTAAACCTTCAGAAGCATGACAAAGATTTTTCCACCGTGCTGTACATTGTGTGTCTGCTTTCTCAGTGCGGTTTTTCCAACATGGCAAGGCAAGACAGAAGAGAAGTTGTACTCATCCTCTAGTTTCTGGCTCAGAAGTGATATGTGGCGCTTTCTTTCACAAAAGGTCACCAAGGTAAGGAGAGGGCACTGATGATAAACGCACATATGTTTGGTCATCAGTACACAGATACAACATGTAACCAATATAAACCAGATCTTAGCCCTTGCAATTTGGATAATTCTTCACGTTCAACTGCACCTATAGTGTTAACTGAAATCTGAATTGGCTGACTTATCCCTTACACTTCATCCCAAATTACATGAGTACCTCTAGATAGCTCAGCAATTTACCTACATCTATCAACCCTGTAGTAGAAAAGTAATCACCTCAAACTGTCAGTAGCTGTTTGACATATCCTGAACAGACCATCGACAATCTAAAAATAGATATAAACTTAATCCTTTACTACCATCTTTTGGTTTCTAATGATTAAAATGAGAAACAGTGAGACACCTAACCATGCTTCTTTTCAGTCAGCTGACAGATTTATCACTCTCTATGCTTTAATACAACCTGGGAAATGTGCAGGTCAAGATTTGTCAGAAACCTTTTCATTTGAATCAGATTTTGTGTGATACTTCCCCCTAGGAGAATCCTCTGAAGAGATCAATGAAAGTGTGTTTAACTAATTGAATAGAGGACAGAGCCATCTGTCTCTGCACATCTAGCATCCACAGTATGAAAAAATCCAAGAGGAAAGACCACATTATATCTTCAAGCAAATATTAGCCCAAGAGGCAAGTGTCAAAACCAAAGGTTTGATTTAAGTTACAGCCCCCACACAGGCGGTGTCTCTCACCTTACACATCAGTGTTCAATTAGAAAATACAATAGAAGCTCAAAAATAAAAACAACCCAGCACAGTCAATGGCATCTGCAGGTGTGAAGATGACCGCAGATCTCTTGGAACTTGTCAAGACTTGAAACAGTCACTTGTGATTCTCCACCTATCAGAATTCTGTGCCTGAAATACTTTGCATCTGTCTTGGCAGTATGTGGATGAAATTATCAGTTCTTTATTAGCATATGTTTTACTGCTTGGATGTTTGTTTATGGGCAAAATTAATGTGCCATGCAACTTGCAATTAGTTTTTACACTGTTAATGACAGGTTCCCATAAAATGCCTTGCAATGAAATATGGAAGTTAATGTCATCAGTGAGGTGCACAGATCCTCAGAGTCACAGCTAAGAAAAGAAATCCAAGTCATTATAGTGCATATAGAGTTTTGCTCATTTGAGAGGACTGCTAGGAATTTTGAAATCAACTACCTATTTAGTGACTTGAATATTAAGGACTCATTTACAATGAACATTTTTGATACACTTTGTCCCTGGTGGTTAGAGAATAAGCAAGATTTTTTTTTTTTTACTGTTACACATGTACATGAAATTATGGTGTGTGTTCTGCTTCTAATTTTATTTGAGAAAATCCCCTGGACTTAGTCTGAAGGATAAATATACATAAAGCATAGTCTCTATGCTCCAGGAGATAAGTTACAGTGGTGATTCTTACATATCAGCTATATATTAGAATCACTCTGGACTCATTTTCAAAATAAGAGATGTCCAGTCTACTCTCACTAGATTTATACTTAATGTATTTTCCTAAAATGCTTTAAGTTTAGCTGTTAAATTTAGATCTTTGATCTATTTTGAGGTAAATTTTTTACATGTTTTGTATTAGGGGTTAAACATAATTCTTTTTCATTGAGATATCCAGGCACAATATTTATTTAAAAAGGCTTCCTTCCTCATTAAATATTCTTGGTATCCTGTTTAAACACTACTGAACAAAAATTTATGGCTTATTTCTGCAATTTTAATTTTATTATTTTGGGTCACATGTCTATCCTAATATCAGTAAACACTATTTTGACTATTACAGCTTTGCACTAAGTTTTGAAATGGGGAAATGTGCTGAGTATTCCAACTTGGTTCATTTAAATATTATTTGAATTCTTTTCTAGATTCCATGCACTGTCATATAGATATTTAAATCATCTTGAAATTTTTTACAAAAAAAGGTGCAGATGATTTTTTATAGAACAGAACTAATTTGAATGCATACATTTGAGTAGGATACGTCTTAAAATAAAGGCCGTGAATCTATAACTACAAAATATTTCCCATGTGTTTTTTTGTTTTTGTTTTTGTTTTTGTTTTTTTTGAGACAGGGTCTCGCTTTGTAGTTCAGGCTGGCCCTGAGCTCACTATGTAGCCCTGGGTAAGCCTCAAACTCAGCAATCCACCTGTCTCTGCCTCCCGAGTGCTGGGATTACAGGCATGAGCCACCACACCCGGCCCCATGTGTGTTATTTTTACTATGATTTTATTAATAATTTTAAAATATTTTGTAATTTTTAATCTATAACTTTCAGTTAAATATATGTCCAAGTATTTTATTATTTTTAGGTTACTATATATAGAATTTTTTTGTTTGGTTTCATCTTCGGACTGCTCATTGCTGGTATGGTGATTAAAAGTTTTTTTATATTAACATCACATTTTGCAACCTTGCTGAACTTGCCTAGATGATCTAATAGTTATGGGCACTTATTTCAGTTTACTCTCCATGTCCATATCATGCCTTACCAGATTGAGTATGTTAGTTACTTTTTTCTCCTTGTTGAGACGAAATACCCAGCGCCTTAAGTTAGAGGGAAAGAGATTATTTGTCTCACAGTTCATAGAGGTTTTAGTCCACAATCACCAGGCTCCAAGGCTTGGCTCACAAACAGGTTTCACAGAGGAGAAAAAACATAGTGTGCACAAGGAAAGACAGGCAATTCGTAGCAACGACAACAAGGTAGAGAGTTACCTCCACTTTATGTTTTTTTTTTCACATCTAGATTACTGGGATTAGATTGGGACTAAACACACCATTCATGCAGGTGCAGTCATGTTTTAGAAATCATACGCCCTTAAACTCAACATCACACATTCCAGATTCGACCATCTCTGAAGAAGGAGAATCCCACCTCATCTGGGGGAGGCTCGTGGGAGGGGTTTCTAGTCACAAACCATAACATGGAGATAGGGGTGGGAATAGACACTATCCTGTTTCTAATACTGCAGGGAAAATAGTTCTTTCACCATTGAATATGGCCTTCTTCAGGTTTGGAAAGGCCCTTTCTATTTCTGATGTATTAAGTGAAACTATTAAATTTTCCAAATATTTTTTTCATTGAGGTGATTATGTGCTATTGTCCTTTAATCTATTTATATGTGGATTCC
>PVIC010029073.1:0-22777 GCA_004025085.1 Thryonomys swinderianus
ATGGTGAGAAATAATTGTTCCAGATTCAGTATTCTGCCCGTGGATAGTCAGCTTTCTCGGCACTATTTATTTATTTATTTATTTAGCTTTTTGGAGACAGGGTCTCACTTTATAGTTCAGGCTGGCCCTGAGCTCACTATGGTGCCCAGGCAAACCGCTGCAAACTCAGCAATCCTCCTGTCTCTGCCTCCCGAGTGCTGGGATTACAGGCGTGAGCCACCACGTCTGGCATTGTGGTATGCGGTGTTGATTGTTGGTGGGCGTGAGTCTCCACGCCCAGCATTATATGTGGTTACCGGGGATCGAACTCAGGTCCTTGCGCTTGCGAGGCAGGCGCTGGAACCACTGAGCTAACCCTCCGGCCCTTCTCAGCACTATTTATTAAAGAAGCTGTATTTATTTCAGTGTATGTTTTTGGCCTCTTGAGATCAGATAGCTAAATGTGCCTGGTATTGAAATAACATTGGTTTTAAATTAATAATTACTGGAACCATGGGTCTATTATATTCTTCTTTATATCCCACCTATGATTTGGTTGTGTCCCCTTCAAGGCTTAAATGTTAACACTTAATGGCCAGTAGTGCAAAGATGGCTCATTCAACATTCAGGCACCATATTGGAAGCAGAGTGTCCCTTATTAGGCAGCATATATAGTCTTAATTTCCTTGTTTGTTTTCATTGTTGTTGTTAGATATGATCTCACTCTGTAGTTCAGGCTGCCCTTAAACTCACTATGTAGCCTACCTAGGCTGGCCTCAAACTTGTGACAGTCTTCCTGCCTCAGTCTCTGAGTGCTGCATTCAAAGATGTACACCACCCACTTACTCGGTTCTTTGATTTTAAAGTACCTGTACCTCCATTAGTTTTATTTTGGTTTCTTTTTCTATTAGTTTTAGCAAACATAAAAGAATCAATATTCTTAACCAGTAAAGTCAGTTTCTTTATAATGCTAGAAATTTGGTCATTTTCCCCAGTTATCTACTGTCTATTTATGCAACAAATCACCTAACTTAGTGGCATTTAAATAACTTCTGCTAGGTGAAGTGATGCATGTCTGTAGTCCCAGCTATTTGGGAGACTGAGGCCAAAGGATCCCTTGAGCTAAGGAGTTTGAGGCAACACAGGGAGATTCTATCTGAAACAAACAAGCATCCTGCTGTGGTCACAAATTCTGAGAATGAAGAATTTACACAGAATATAGCATGTGTAGTGCATCTCTATTCTGTGATGTCTGGGGCCTTGGTTGAGAATCCAAAAGGCTGTGTCTTGCAAAGCTGTGGACTGGAATCATTTTGATGCTTTTTATTTTTATGCCTGGCACCGGGGCTGTCCTATCATGAAGAAGGGACTGTTAACAGAGTGCTGAGTACTAGCCTTTCCTTGGCCTGGTGGCTGAGTTCCCAGGGGGAGTATCCAGTGAAGGAACTTTGGTAGATTGAGCAGTATGAGAAAATTGGGGGAAGCTGCATGGCCTTGTAAAGCCTAAGTCTGGAAATCACAATACTTCGCTCTTGCTATATTATCTCAGCTCAATCCCAAGCTTTCCTGATTCCCAGAAAGAGAGGGATCATCCCCCCCTCCCACTCACACTTATTTTTGGTACTAGAAATTGAACTTACAGCCTTTTCCCTAAGCTACATTCCCAGCCCTTTTTGGTTTTTATTTTTGAGGTAGAGTCTCACTAAATTACCAAATTTCCTGGTCTGAGTTTGAATTTGTGATACTCCTGCCTGAGCCTCCCAGAGTGCTGGGATTATAGGTATGCATAATGCAGGATCTTTGTGAGTTTTTTGTTTTTTAAGTGAAGTTACCGGCTGGGCTGTGAGGTCTGGATCCCTGGCATATTTTGGATTACGCTTGTACATGAGGCACCAATAGACCAGGCTAACAGTCAAAATGAAGTCATTTATGCTACCACTCTACCACAGTAAGCTAAAACTAACCTAAAAAATCAGGTCTAGAGAGACAGTCAAATTTCTAATAAAGTGAATTTCAACTGACATGGTAAATGAAGTTAACCCAACCCTAACCCTCACATTACAAACATAACTTAAGGTAAGCCCGTGTTAACAATAGGTTATTTTTCTGTTCTTTCATCTCCTTCTACCCACTGTATAAAGAAAGGACTCTCAAGCCTCCTCTGTTTGCCTCACTGTAACACCTATTCTGCTTTATGGAATGAGATGTGCCTCTTTCTAGATTAGGAAAAAAACCCAAGATATTTAAACTATAACAGGCATGAACCTTGGGTTCAATTTCCAGCACCAACCAATCTATCCCCCCCAATCTCTTAAACTAAGTTGTAATTTTGTCATTTGACAGTGAGGAACAAGATGATACGAGTTGAGATGAAAAGTATGGAAAGAGTTTTGGAGAAGTCTTTGCAAGGTGAGACAAGTTCTGGAGACCGATTGCACAACAACGTGAATGTACTTCACACTGTTGGATCTTCCCTTGCCTTCCCTTTCCTTTTATTTTCTTTCCTTATGTTGGGAGACTTTCACATAGCTTAATCATTACAAGTACTCATTTTTTTTCTTGTGATAAGATCTTGCTATGTTGCCCAGGCAAGTCTTAAATTTGTGGGCTCAAGTCAACTTCCTGCATGTCTCAGTCCCTGAGCAACTGGGACTAGAGCTGCACCGTACTTGGCTTTGAATATACTGTGAAAGAAATGGCCAGCTCACTCTGTGGACTCCTAGCCCTCACGGGTAATTGTGCCCGTCCCTCACACATTACACATACGCCTCACTGGTGCCTGTAGTCCTTCCTGCTATACCCTTACCACCACCACTGCTCCGCATTTCTGACCCTCTGCAGTGCTGGGGCAGAGCAGCTTATTAGTGATGCCACATCTTAGGGTGGCAAAGAAGTAGTTCTTTTGGGTCAAGGAGAGTGACAGGAAACTCTGTGCTCAGACATCTCTTTTTCCTCCTGCCTCCAAAGATCCAAATAAATTGTTAGCTCTTCCATTTCCCCTGAGATCATCACCCTTCTTGTGAAGGCTTTTGAAGTCAGTCTTTGCTTACTGACTTTGTGTTCTCTTGTATTCCTCCTCTCACAAGATCACTTCCAATCTCCCCCCTTTTATTTCCCTATTAGGTATAAATAAAGAAGAGAGGAAGGGGGCTGGGACGAAGAGTTTAAGAAACAGCTTACTAATTAAATCCCTCACTGTCTGTGAATTTCTTTAGACAGCCGCAAAATGGGTGTGTGCTTGCTCAGCAGTAGGAAGCGACAGGGACATTTTAAAGCCACCAGGCTGGAACATGCTACCTGCCAGCACTCTGCCACAAAGAGCCTTTCAGCTGGAAGGCTAGCAAGCACTCTTGCCTCAGCCATTTTTTTCTCTATTACCTAATATTTATTTTAAGAATATTGATGTAATTATGCCTCTTTCTTCTTTATGCCTTGTGACGGCTTCTCATTATATTGAGAAAAACAAAAAACAAAACAAAACAAACCCACCATAACAACCACCTTGACCTCGGGGCCCTGTTGAGTCAACATCAGCCTTCCAGCCATAGTTGTTCCTTTGGCCTCTTGGTTTCTCATATGTTCTAGGTTTTTCTTGTGCCTGTGTATGGAACCGGCTCAGCGGACTAGCTGCCTCCACACGACTCCCTCAGGTTGTCTCCTCCTCACATAAATCTCTTCCTGTGCCCTAAGGATCTCCTATCCATTTTTGGAGTATTAGATATCCATTCATGTTTTTGGAGATGCTTCCTTCCAACAACTGAGAAAGATCCTGTTAGGTACTCGGAACTTAGTATGCCTCATTTTAGAGAACTTGACACTAGTTTTAGGTAATTGTTTGTGTGATCACCAGATCCACATTTGTCTTCTCTACAAGAGATTGAGCAGCTGCGTGTGGTGGTGTGCACCTATAATCCCAGCATTCTGAGAGGCTGAAATGGAAATTCAAACTCAGCCTAGGCAGCACAGTGATTTAGAGAGAGATTCACAAAATAAAAGACAAAGAAAAACTGCTGTGGATATGGCTCAGTGACAAGGCCCTAGATCCATTTCCCAATACAAAACAAGAGAAAAAAACAAGAGAGAGACTATAAACATTATGAAGGCCAAAATTGCATATATATCCATTGCCCTATGCATAGCAAAACCCTCCACAGAGTAAGGATTCAAAATATATTTCTGAATCAATATAGAAACACAGGGAAGATGTTGAGTCTTTTTTTTTCTAATATCTGGATTTAGTGTTGAAAAGGATCATAACACAACACTTTATTTTTAGAAATTTGTAATTTCTAATCTGATACTGGAGCCATGATTATAGAGATAACTCTATTGTTATTACTAAAGAGAAAGAGCATGAGAAGGAGCTGCCATTTGCCACTTAATACCTGGCGCATCTCAGCAGTATCTTTGATTCCAGGTCTTGAACACATAGTATACAAGATACGTTTGACACGTTACTACCACCCAAGCGGCAGGCTGCTCTCAGACCAATGGAGTTATAGCAAAAGGACACAAGAGCTGGTTTCAGAAAGCAAAGTGACAGTAATGGATCATAATTCACTAAATATTCATGTAATCCAGGAATAATAATGATATTCAGAAAACATGCACTGGAGGCCAGGGAAGGAAAGTTGTTCCTGCAGAAAAATGCCTACCTAAAAACACAGAAGCAGTAATTGGAAAATCAGTATTGAACTAAGTGATTCACGTGAAGGATAGAAAAAATCACCCGATGAAAATCTGTTGGGAAACAAGATATTCATACGCTCTCAGTGTCACCCTCAGTTAGTCAGGACTGTCTAGAGAAAAAGAGGTGTCTTTACAATGGGCCCCACTTTGACCCAGGGATTAAATTTACCACCAGCGATCATTACCAAGCTGACATTATGTTCTTCCTGAAGAAATGTAGATGGAAGAAATGTACATGGAAGCATGGTATTCTTGCTGAATGTTTAACATGAATCTAATCATAAGGCACCATCATCAGATGTTCTATGCCACAGACAGTCTGAATTTTTCAGTTTGGTAAAGTCTAGGGTAACTATTGATCTTGACATTTCAGTTGAAATGGATTCAGAAATGCCCAACAGATTAGCAAAGCACAATTCTGGGTATGTCTGTGACTGACAAACACAACAGCAGACTGAGAGGAGAAGACTCACCCCAGTTACAGCTGAACCAACAAATAGGCCTGGAGTCTACGTGGAATCAAAAGGGAAAGAAGAAGAAGGAAGTGTGGCTGTTTCGAAGCGTTCCCATTTTCTCCAGGGGGTGTGACCTTTGCTGCTGTCCTTTTTGAACACTGATCTCAGTTTCTTTGGGCTTGGAAGCTCCCATCCACAGCTCTCCTGCAAGCTGCCAGGCTCCTAATCTCAAACTAGAGCTGTGTCTTTGATCTGTCTTGTTCTGTAGCTTCTGGCTTCACAGACTGAACAATTCCTGAGTCCTCCAGGTCTCCAGAGTGCAGACGGCATGGTGGAGTCTTCCATGTCCTGTCTTGCAAGGTACCTAATAAATCTGCTTGCACAATGATACATATATTTTCTATTGATTCTGTTCCTCTAGAGAACCCCAGTGACATCTAGAGAAAAGGAGGGGGATTAATCAAGATTATGGAGAGTAAAGAAACAAGAAGCCAAAGGCAGTGTGTAATAGATATAAGGGAAAATTCGAGGTAAATTAGGGAAATTTAAATACAGATCATATACTAGATATTATTACTTATTTATTTTGTTTGTTCCAATTCTGAGGATAAATCCAGGGCTTAGAGCATGTTAGTCAAGTGTTCGACAACTGAGCCACACCTTTAACCCTAAGTAATTTTTTTTTTTTTTTTTTTTTTTTAGACAGGGTCTCGCTTTGTAGACCAGGCTGGCCCTGAGCTCACCATGTAGCCCAGGCAAGCCTTGAACTCAGCAATCCTCCTGCCTCTGCCTCCCAAGTGCTGGGATTACAGGCGTGAGCCACCACGCCTGGCTAACCCTAAGTAATTTTTCCATATTAATGTTAAACTATAAATGTAAAGTTATATTGTGATTAAGTAGAAAAGAGCCTTTGTTCTTGAGCTATCTGTTGAGACACAGTTTCAGACAAATCAAAAACTAAAGCAAAAAGCCTAGGAAGTAATAGTGCATGTGAAGGAGAAAGGGGGAGAGAGAGCGAGAAAGAGAAATATAAGACTTTTTGGATTTTTTTAAAACTTCTTTATAGGTTGGGATTTTTCCAAATTAAATAGTTGGCCAAGTAGATGTTAGGAGAAAATGGATGTAGGCCTATAATTAAGTCTGTCTACTCACCCTTCCTCTTACCTAAATTAAACAAATTTACTTTGTCATAATCACTCCTGGACAACGAAAGACTTCCCCAACTTCCCACTTCCTGTTTCTTCTGCTTCTTGCACAGCCCTTTGCATGTAAAATTTATGGCTCACAATCCTGCAACAAGAACTGGTAGGCTCTCGAGGCAGGAAGATCTCACCACAAACCCAGAAGGCTCTGAGCCACGCTTGCTTAGTTTTACCTCTGAAACTCCCTACTTAGTGAAGTCACGGGGCCCAAAATATCCCTTTAGGACACTAGCTCTCAAACTAGATGGTTAATCAGAATCGCGTGGGGCCCCGAAGCCCGGGTCACACACACCCCAGCAGATTGAGGTCGCAGTCTGTGGAGCTGGAAGGCAGGCGTCAGCAGGTCTGAAACTCCCTAGGTGATTCCAGTGTGAAGTTGGAGAACCACTGCTCTAAAGAAGTTTTTCCATGTGGAAATGTGAATGAGAGAACAAGGATTCTCGACCTCAGGGGAAAGAAGAAAAGTCACATGCCTGGGGCCATCACACACGGAAAGAATAGTATCATTCAAGACTCAGAGGATAGAGAGCCCCTCCCTGCTCCCTTTATATAGTCCTTATTCTGCTGGGCTTTCTATTCTTGGCCACAGAGATGACCTACAGTTGCACATCGTAGAAGAATTCCTCCTCCTCCTATTTCTAGCTGGTGGGGTGGGGAGGAAGACACGAAGCTCCCTTCTAGGCCCAGGCAAGAGAGAAAACAAAACAGTTCTCTGTGGCAGTGATAATCGATGTCAATGGCAGCAGAACAGTAAATTCTGGGTACGGTAAACCCAAGAGCCCTCTTGCTGGGAGTGTTGGGAATCTTTCTATTGTGGCCAGTATTTCCAGATTATACAGAACACTTGTGTTCTGAGTTTAAAAAATTACTAACATTTGAATATTGGGAATATAATACACTGGTATATGGACTTTCTCTGTTTTACTAGCTTATTTGTCTATCTTTATATCAATGCCACATTCTCTTATTACCTAGTGTTGTGATAAACCTGGAAATCTGATACTGTTAGTCCCCCAACTTTGTCATTTTCAAAGTTGTTTTGGCTCTTCTAGGTCTTTTGCATTTCCTTATAACTTATTAATTTGTCGTTTTCTACAAAAAGCCTGATGAAATTTTGGCTGAGATTATATAGAATCAATAAATCAATTTTTGGAGAAATGACATCTTTGCTACATGTATGTCCTAGTACATGGAGATTATGTATCCTATTATTTAGTTTTGTTTTCAAAAGTGTGTAATTTCAGTGTATAAATCTTATACATCTTTGATAATTTTTATCAGTAGATATTTTACTGTTTTGATACTTTGAAAATGACATTTAAAAAATTCAGTTTCTGGGCCGGAGAGTTAGCTCAGTGGTTCCGCACCTGCCTTGCAAGCACAAGGTCCTAAATTCAATCCCCGGTAACCCCATACAATGCTGGGCGTGGTGACTCACAGCCACAGCAATCAATACTACTACTACAGTGCCGGGCGTGGTGGCTCATGCCTGTAATCCTAGCAATCCGGAGGCAGAGACACAAGGATTACTGAGTTCGAGGTTTGCCTGGACTACATAGTGAGCTCAGGGCCAGCCTGAACTATAAAGCAAGACCCTGCCTCAAAAAAAAAAAAAAAAAAAAACAATTTCTGATGACTAATTGACAATATTTAGAAGTGCAATTGATTTGTTTATTGATCTTATATCCTGCAATCTTTTAAAACTTTATTACTTCTAGTAGCTGTTTTATAGATGTTATAGGATTCTTATACAGGCATCGTGTTGTCTACAAATAAAGACAATTTGATTTCCAATCTGGAAAAATATGTTTTCTTTTATGCCATGGCTGGAACCTTTCTTACAGTGCTGAAAAAAATGGTGAGGGCAGCCAGGGACTTAGCTCAGTGGTTCCAGCGTCTGCCCTGCAAGCAGAAGGTCCTGAGTACAATCCCCAGCACCATGTACCACAATGCCAGGTGTGGTGGCTCATGCCCATAAGAAGATGAGGCAGGAGGATTGCTGTGAGTTTAAGGCTAGCCTGGGGTACATAGTGAGGTCAGGGCCAACCTGAATTACAAGAAATAAGTGAGACCCTGTCTTAAAAAAAAATGGTGAAGGGTGTAGCCCTCTGTAAAGCCTGTGCTTAGTGTACACAAGGCCCTGGCTTCAATCACATCATTAAAAAAGGAAAAAATATGAAAAGAGACATCTTTGCCTTGTTGCTGATCTTAGGAAATGTTCAGTCTTTTGCCATTGAATATGATGTTAACTGTAAAATTTTCATAAATTCTAACTACAATGACCCTGGTTGCTAAACAGCTCCAATCTTGACCTCTCTACTCCTCAAATGGGTAAGTCTGAAAACAATCTGCCCCCTGTTTATAACTTTGCTCAATAATCAAACAAAATCCAATTTGAAAAAAACCTCTACAGGCTGAGAGCAAGTCACACATCATATCTTGCTGTGGCCACAGGGAGTCACATTTCGATCTAAGTGCTGCTCTCACTCAGTCAACATATGATGGTTGCATTAGTGCATTCAGACATTTGCTACTGAGCTTTTTTGTGTGTGCTTTATTTGAGTAAAATACTGTAATCAAAGAAAGTTGGTGGCAATGACAGTAATGCTAAAAGGGAAACTGTGGGAACCATGATAGAGTTCAAGAAGAAATCATTGAGAAATTTGTGGAAGTCTTAGAAAAATGAATTTATAAGTGTCATTTTTGGCTCTCAGAACTGATTATTTGGTTTTCAGTTATTTCTTGTGAGAAAAATTTATTCAGTGCTCAAACTTTTTGGTGTTTGAATTTGAAATGAACTGAATTTAAAAACTGTGATACCACTGTACTGTATTAGGCTGAAGAAGTTCTGTCTACTCTGAGTTTAAGTTGTTTTTGTTTTTTGGGTTTTTTTTTTGCTGGTTGTTTTCAGGTCTATTTTGTAAGTTAAAATTGGGTCTTGTTACATGCTTTATCGCTACCTTTTCCTTTAAAAACTTTTAAAATAGAATTTTCAAATGTAATAAGTATAGATAGCATAATAATCTCACATGGGTTTATCATCCAGCTTCAATAACTGTCAGTTCATCGACAATCTTGTTTTATTTTTGTCCCCATCCATATCTATTCTCCCATATTATTTTTAAGCATATCTTAGATATTATATCATTTAAATCATATTCTCAAAATACATATCTAAAACAGTGGTTCTTAGAATGTGCTCCATAGAACTTCTGGTTCACAATCACCTGGAAACTTGTTAGAAATGGAAATTCTCAGGACCCAACAGGTTCTTCTGAATTAGAAGCTCTGGGAATAGGGTCCAATAAATTGTGCCATAACAAAGAGGTGATTCTGGTGCATGGTGAGGACCAAGAGTCACTGCCCTAAAAGGTTAAGAAATCTTTTAAAAGACAGCTGTATGCAATTATCACTTAAACTATAACTTCTGCTAATTGTGAAATAGCTTTTCACTCTTCCAACTTTTACTTTCTTGTAATTTTTTTTAACTTTTTTAGTTTTTAAAAACTATTTTTACAGGGGCTGGAGATTAAGCTCATTGGTTCCGGTGCCTGCCTCACAAGCACAAGGTCCTGAGTTCGACCCCCCGGTCACCACATACAATGCTGGGCGTGGTGACTCATGCCCACCAGCAATCAGTATCAAACAACAGTGCCGGATGTGGTGGCTCATGCCTGTAATCCCAGCACTCGGGAGGCAGAGACAGGAGGATTGCTGAGTTCAAGGTTTGCCTGGGCTACATAGTAAGCTCAGGGCTAGCCTTAACTAAAAAGCAAGACCCTGTCTCAAAAAAAAAAAAAAAATTATTTTTACAACCCGGTAACTCCTGATCCAAATAATGTCCAGACACTGATTAGCTTCTTTTTTGTAATTGTCCCCAGCACCATCCACCCTCCCTCTCCTTCACAACTGCAAATACCTGGTCCCTTAAAGAGCTTTCCACATTCCAAAATTTGCTGGGTACAAGAGCCCCCTCCCCTTAGTCTGAGCCTTCTACCCTCAGATTTCCTATGAAAGGATGGATAGTGGGGGATAACAGTGAAGCCTGGCCAACTTGAAGCTCCCCAAGTTGAAGCTCTTCCTCCTCCTTCTCCCTCTTCTTCCTCCTCTTCTCCTTCTCCTCCCTTCTTCTTCTTCTTTCTTCTTTTTCAGCTGCTGCTGCTGCTTCTACTTCTGCTTTGTGAGAAACCTTAGATGGAGTTGTAACCTTGTCTTTTAAAAGCTCCTGGCTAAACCTTGTTTCTGGTCTCTGCCCTGTGGCTTCTGTGGTCACTCTAGTACTTCGTGTGTTCTGCTAAGTTTGAGGACCTGGCTCTGGTTCGTGAACATTTCTTTACCACGCTGCTTCTGGTAACTTCAGCTTCGAGCACGGGAGAGAGGCGAGAGCCGCTGTCTCCGAGGGTGCTGTCTAGGTCGCCACCCACCGCGGCTTCCTGGCGGGGGCTGTGGAACGGTACCTCTAGCCCTCAGCTTGTCTTAATCTCCGTGTGTCTCCGGCTCCCGAAAATGAGCTGTTTTCAGGAGATCTGGAGTCGGTCACTGACAAGTTTGAGAGAGCTTTGAGAGCAACCCGTGACCTCTGCCGAGCTGCACATTCTTCTAACGCTTCACTGGAACTGCAGCGGACGTGGGCTCTGCTGGCAAATTCCAGGAGCAAGCGGATCGGAGAGTTTTCAGGGAAAGCTCGACTAGAAAATGCAGTCAAACAGGTTTCAGTGTCTAGAAAGTCTTTAGTTTTGAATAAAAGGAGGAAACCCACAAATGACTTGTCAAGGCTAACACTGATGTTTCATTCCTAAATAAAACCCTTTGCCCTCTTTCCTTCCACTTTTCAAAGTTGGGGTTTGAGTTACAATTTAGATGGACTAAATTCCCAGTGATTTGTGACTTGAGACCTGTTTCTTCTTTGGCCTGGGGTAAACTCTCTCTTGCTTCTCTTTTTTCTTACTTAGTAAAAAATGTGTGTGTTATTTCCAGAAGAGGTTTTCTTCGGCTGTGGTCATGCTTTGCTCCCTGCACTTACTTGTATGGCTGGATTTAGGGCCAGATGCTCCAGTTATACTATGGAACTGGTGGTGGTGATCAGACCTTTTAGTGTGTGTGTGTGTGTGTGTGTGTGTGTAAACGGTACTAGGGACTGAGCCAAGAGGTGATTTATCACTGGGCTGCAACCTCAGCCCTTAAAAAGAATTAAGAAGTAATTTGAAATGGCATCCTGTTGATTTGCCCAGGCTGGCATCAACCTTTTATCTTCCTGTCTCAACCTCCCAGTTGGCTGGGATTACAAAGGTGCACCACCATGTCCAGGAGGGCTTTGCTTCTGAGCTGGATGGTTACAAAGAGGTGTTCAGCTTGTGAAAATTCACTGAATCACGTACAGATGATCTGTGAACTTTCCTTTGTGGAGTTGTGCGCTGCATCGTGAGTCTCAGGCAGAGACATTCCACACAGACTATACCATGGTATTGTAACGCCATCAGACTGTAAAGGAGCAAAGCCATTCTCATTGTCAAGTGACATATTTACCATGGTGATTGTGTTATAGTTGGCTCCAATGTTCAGTGCACATTACGCTGTACAGATTTTAGCCTTGATAGGTTATGCCATGTAGCCCGGATGTGTAGCAGGCTGTCCCATCTTGGTTTCTGGAAATACTCTATCAGATTCACACAATGAGAAAATTGATTAAAAACACTTTTCTCAGGACATTTCCCTGTTGTTAAGCAGTATATGCTATATTATACGCTAATGAATTTAAAAAATGAACCTAATAACATATTTACTTTGCCATAGGGATATTAATAAAGGGGAGGGTATACTTGAGTGGGAACAGGAGCCACGTGGGAAATCTCTCTATCTTCCCCTCAATTTTTCTACAGTTCTAAAATTTCTCTGAAAAAGTCTTTCTAAAATGTGTTATTTTTACCACAGAAGGTTCATCAGAGTCAGTGTTTTATTCAGTTAAAAAATAAGCAGTAGGGCCGGAGGGTTAGCTCAGTGGTTGCAGCACCTGCCTCACAAGCACAAGGTCCTGAGTTCGATCCCTGGTAACCATACACAGTGCTGGGCATGGAGACTCACGCCCACCAGCCATCAATACCACATACCACAGTGCTGGGCGTGGTGGCTCATGCCTGTAATCCCAGCACTCGGGAGGCAGAGACAGGAGAATTGCTGAGTTCGAAGCTTGCCTAGGCTACATAGTGAGCTCAGAGCCAGCCTGAACTACAAAGCGAGACCCTGTCCAAAAAAAAAGCAAGTATTTGAACTGGCAGTGAAATGTTTGAAGGTTATCAAAATGAAGAAAATGGAAAAAAAGGGGAAGAAGGAAAGAACAAGGAGGGAAGGAAAAGAAATCATGTTAGGAACAAACAAAATCAAAATATCTCATACAAGTCATTCTCACTAAGAGCAAAACTTAAAATGATTTTGCTTTTTTTTAGCTGAGCAGGTGTCAGCCGCTTGGCTCTGGAAGGACACAAGAGCGCCAGTGTTGGAAGTGAACATAACGCCCATTGTTGCCTTTGCTGGCCTTCAGGAGAGCCCGACACACAGAGACACCCTCCCTTGTTTCCAGCTGCCTGTGTCTCACAATCTCCATTCCACCCCGTTTCTGTCCTAGTGATGCTGACCACTGGCCCTCTTCTGTTTGTGCTGCATGGGCCCAGGCTCCAGGGATCTGTTTCCTGGATTGTGTGATTGGCAGGAATAGATCATTCTCGGTTAAACATCTTGTACAATGGAAGCAAGCTGTGCCCTGGGTTCCCTGCTACTCACATTTGACCTCTATAGTTGTGTTTTACAAAAGTTCTGTGCAGAGCAGTCAGGATAGTAAGAAAGGAGATGGAGAGGTCCACCGTGTTTTTCTGATCTTTTTCCTTTGAAGTCCTCATTTATCTTCAGGGCTTCACTTTAGCTAGCCACACTCTTCACTCTTAGTTTGTTGCCCTCCATTATTTTCTATCTATTATTATTATTACCATGGGTCATTTCTCTTCAGATGTTCTATTGTCAATTACTTGCTGCATATCTTAGCCACAGGATATAGAGATAGTTGATCTAACATTTTTGTGGGTGTTTCTGTAAGGTGACATGCTTTTTAAAAATTGATGTACAATGTCTGTGACTATTTATGAAGTGAAATATATTTCAACATGCATATTCAATCCACAGTGATCAAAAAGAATAACATTTCTGTCTTCTCAAACATTGTCACATATGGCATGAAAGTTGAGAGAAATTCTCAACCTCATTATTCTCTTCCTCCATTATTTAAAAATGTATCATTAACTGTTGTAGACTCTAGTTATCCTTCTGTGCTGTAAAATATTGGAACTGCTTCCCTGGCTCTGATGGTGCCTGTCGTCCATCTTCTATCTCTTCTCCTTCCTACCTTGCTAATCTTTAGCCACCTCTATTTTACTGTCTAGTGTGGTGGTAAACTTTTTAAGCTTCCATAAATGATTTAGTATACTATATGATTTTCCTTTCTGTGCCTGGCTTCTTGCTGTGAATATTATGTCCTTCATTTCAACTCATGTTGCTGCTAACGATGAAATTTAATCCTTTTTATGAATGAATATTATATATATGATGTATATACCACAATGACGGTTAAGGCAGCGTTTCAGTTTGATTGGTTTTGGGATCCACCCTAGGGGTTGGTGGAATACATTTCAAAGTATGTTTGGGTGGGTCATAGGGTGTGGTCTTGGGTTTATATCTGGTCCCTGTGATCTCTCCCTGCTCTGCTTCCCAGCACCATGAAATAAGCAGCTTTACTTTACCATGCCCTATCTCTGCCTTGGAGCCAACCTATCACAGACCGAAAGTGTGAGCAAAATGAAACATTTCTTTAAATTGTGGATGTTGGTGTTATGTCTCAGTGGAAAGAAAGCTGATACAACTATATCTTCTTTCTCCCTTTCTCAACTTTCTCTTTCTTTGCTTCATTTGGTGCTGAGGATTGATGCTAACAACATGATTTAGCACTAAGCTACATTCCCACCTAAGTCACATTTTCTTCATTTGTTCATATATTGATGGACACTTAGGTTGAGTCTATGTCTTGGCTACTCTGAATAGTGCTGTAATATACATGGGAGTACAAATATCTTGTTTTGATCCTGATTTCAGCTGCTTTGGATATGTGTCCAGTAATGAGATTACTAGATTATATACCTATTTCCAATGTTCTCTTCCTCCTCCTTTCTCTTTCTTCCTATTCCCTTCTTGCTCCTCTTTCTTTTCCTCCTTTTATTCTTCCTCATCTTCTCCTCCACTCTCTCAAACCAGGGTCTTTTTGGAGCAAGACAAACCCAAAGCTCATACTAGGGAAGAAATGATAAGGATCAGAGCAATGGAGACTAAGAGATAGATACAAAAATAATCAACAAAATAAAGAGTTGGTTCTTTGAAAGGGTAAACAAAATTGATAGGCCCTTAGCCAAATTTATCAAACAAAGGAGGGAAAAGGCTCAAAGCTATGTTATTAGAAATGAAAAGGGAGAAAGCATCACAGATCCAGTGGAAGTCCAGAGGACTTTGAAAATTTGTACTCCAATAAGATGGAAAATGTAGAAGAAATGGACAGATTCCTAGACACATGTGAATTGCCAAAGTTGAACAAAGAGAATATAAAAATGTTAAACATCCCAATATCAATTTTTGAAGTTGAAAATATAATAAAAAACCTACCATCAAAGAAATGTTCTGATGGCTTTACTGCTGAATTCTACAAGACTTTTAAAGAAAGTTAATGCCACTACTTCTCAAGCTCTTTAATGAAATCGAAAGGGAAGCAGTACTCCCAAATTCATTTGTGGAAGTAATCATTACACTGATTCCAAAAGAAGAAAAAGACCCAACCAAAAAAGAAAACTACAGGCCAATCTCTCTAATAAGAATTGATACAAAAATCCTCAATAAGATACTGGCAAACAGAATACAGAGAATCATCAAGAAGATCCTGACCCTGACCAAACTGTATTCAGCTCAGGGATGCAAGAATGGTTCAACATATGTAAATCAAAAAACATAATAGACTATATTAACAGATTCAAGGATAAAAACTATATGGTCATCTCAGTAAATGCAGAAAAAGTGTTTGACAAAATCCAACACTCACTCAGGAACAATACCCAACAAAATCAGAATAGATGGATTTTATCTCAAACTAAAAAAAGCTGTTTACAAGAAACCAACAGCCAGCATCACACTTTTTTTTTTTTTTCCTGAGACAGGGTCTCACTTTGTAGTTTAGGCTAGTCCTGAGCTCACTATGTAGCCCAGGCAAGCCTGAAATTCAGCAATTCTCCTGCCTCTGCCTCCTGAATGCTGGGATTACAGGTGTGAGCCACCATGCCCAGCATTGTGGAATGTGGTGCTGATTGCTGGTGGTGAGTCACCACACCCAGTATTGTTGTATGTGGTTACCAGGGATAGAACTAGGGACTTTGTGCTTGGTAGGCAGGTGCCAGAACCACCAAGCTAAATCTCCCGGCCCACTTTTTTTTTTTTTTTTTTTTTTGAGTCAGGATCTCACTTTGTCATTCAGGGTGGCTTTGATCTCACTGTGTAGCTCAGACTAGCTTTGAACTCACAGCCATCATCATTTTTATGGTCAAAAACTGAAAACTTTCACATTAAGATCAGAAACAATACAGGGATATCCACCATCACTATTCCTGTTCAATATATTTCAGAAACCTTAGCCACAGCAATTAGGCAAGAGAAAGAAATAAAAGGAAAACAGATAGGAAAGGAAGAAAAACTTTCATTATTTGCTGATGACAGGATTATATAGACAATCCTAAAACCTCACCCAAAAGACTGCTAGATTTAATTGGAAAATTTAGTAGTATAGCTGGATACAAGGTTAATGTTCAAAAATCAGTAGCCTTGGGCCGAAGATTTAGCTCAGTGGTTCTGGCACCTGCCTCGAAAGCACAAGGTCCTGAGTTCGATCTGGTAACCACATACAATGCTGGGTGTGGTGACTCATGCCCACAAGCATTCAATACCACATACCACAGTGCTGGGCATAGTGGCTCATACCTGTAATCTCAGCACTCAGGAGGCAGAGACAGGAGGATTGCTGAGTTTGAGGCTTGCCTGAGCTACATGAGGAGCTCAGGGCCAACCAAAACTACAAAGCGAGACCCTGTCTCAAAAAAACAAAAACAACAACAACAAAAAACAATATCCTTTGTATAAACAACAGATTCATTGAGAGAAATTGGGGGGTCAAGCCCTTTCACAATAGCATCCAAAAAAAGAAAGAAATATCTAGGAAGCAATCTAACAAAGGGGGTGAAAGACCTCTACTGTGAAAAGTACAGCACTTTGAAAAAGGACATTGAAGATGATATCAGAAAATGGAAAGACACCTCTTGTTCCTGGGTAGGAAGAACCAATATCATCAGAATGGCTATACTTCCACAACTACTATATAGATTCAGTGCAATCCTAATTGAAATCCCAATAGCATATTTCACAGATCTAGAAAAAATAGTCCAAAAATTCATCTGGAGTCACAAGAGATCTAGAATAGCAAAAGAAATTCTAGGCAATAAGGACACGGCAGGGGGTATCACGATCCCCAACTTGAAACTGCACTACAAAGCCACTGTGATAAAAACAGCATGGTACTGGCAAAGTAACAGACCTGAAGATGAGTGGAACAGATTAGAAGATCCAGAAACAACTCCAGACATACTATGCCACCTCCTCTTTGACAAAGGTGCCAAACATCCTCAAGATAGCCTCTTTGACCAGTGGTGATGGAAAAACTGGGTTTTAATCTGCCAAAGCCTAAAGGTAGACCTGTCTCTCTCACCATGCACTAAACTAAAATCAAAGTGGATTAGAGACTTAAATATTAACATAGAAACTCTAAACCTGCTGCACAACAGGTTAGGTACAACTCTTGGAGACACTGGCTTAGGGAAAGACTTTATGAACAAAATCTCTATAGCGCAAGAACTAGCAGATGGAATCAACAACTGGGATCTCATCTTACTAAAAAGCTTCTGCACACCAAGGGAAACTACAGCAGAGTGAAAAGACAACCAACAATACAGGAAAATAATTTTACCAGCTGTTTCTAAGGTAAAGGGCTACTGTCTAGAATATATAAAAAGCTTTAAAAAAATCAGCCCTCCCCCTGGCTTAAAGACCCAATTCAAAAATGAACATCTGAAATGAACAGACCCTTTTCAAAGGAAGAAGTAAAAGCAGCTAAGAAGCATTTGAAGAAGTGCTCAACATTGTTGGGCATTTGAGAGATGCAGATGAAAACAACACAGATGTCATTTCACCTCACAAAGAATGGCTGCTATTGGGGGGGTGGGGATGTGGGTAAAAATGAGAATTGACTTGTGTCATACACTGTACAAATTCCCCAATGTTATGTGTGATTGTGAGATGTATATAAATTGTACCAATAAACAATTCAATTAAAAAAAAGAATGGCTATCATGAAATCAACCAAAAACAAATGCTGGTGAGGCTGGGGGGAAAAAGGAACCCTTCTCCACTGTTCATTTGAATGTAGACTGGGGCAACCACTGTGGAGATCAGTGGGGAGTTTCCTCAAAAAATTAGGATTAGAGGTCTCATTTGACCCTGCTATTTCCCTGTTAGGTATACACAGAAGATTCATATCACAGCAATATATGTGCACTCATGTTTATAACAACTCAGTGTGTGATAGCTAAATCTTGGAAACAACTCAAACGCCCATCAACTTGAGACTGGATGAAGAAGATGTGTTTTTGTTTATAAAGCAGAGTGTTGCTCTGCCATAAAGAATGATAAATTTTTGGGCCGGAGGGTTAGCTCAGTGGTTCCAGCGCCTGCCTCACAAGCGCAAGGTCCTGAGTTCAATCTCCGGTAACCATATACAGTGTTGGGCGTGGAGACTCACGCCTGTAATCCCAGCACTCAGGAGGCAGAGACAGGAGGATTTCTGAGTTCAAGGCTTGCCTGGGCTAC
Organism: Thryonomys swinderianus; assembly: GCA_004025085.1. NCBI lineage: Eukaryota > Metazoa > Chordata > Mammalia > Rodentia > Thryonomyidae > Thryonomys > Thryonomys swinderianus. The sequence goes on from PVIC010029073.1 coordinate 18,320, forward strand.
ATAGTGAGCTCAGAGCCAGCCTGAACTACAAAGTGTGACCCTGTCTCAAAAAAAAAAAAAAAAAAAAAAAAAAAGAATGATAAATTTGAGTAGTTTATACTCAAATGGACATACCTTGAAGATATACTCATAAGTGAAACAAATAGGTCACAGATGTGTAAATACCATATGTTTTCTCTGGTATGAGAAACTGAAGATGTAAATGAGTTCTAAAATGTATGATAGATATTGTGAAATAGAAAATATTCAAAGGGAAAAGGGGGGTAAGGGTTAGAAAAGGGAAAGAAAAATTTGATGGTAAAAAAGAAAAGTTATGTAAAAATGGTATGGAGAGACTGTGTGGGACAGGGGAATGGGAAAATTTCATGAGAATTAAGATGTATCATATACTGGTACAAATCCTCAATGTCAAGTGTGACCATGAAGTGTATATAGAGTGTATCAATAAAATCAATTTTAAAAACAAAAAAACAGGGTATTTTTTATGTTACCCAGGCTAGTCTTGAACTTGTGTGTTTAAGTGATCCTCTTGCATTAGATTCTCAAGTACTTGGGACTACAGTTGTGCACTGTCAGGCCTGGGCTATTTTTACTTTTGAGGAACATCTGTGCTACTTTCCATAATGGCTGTACAAATTTCTATTTCCACCAACAGCATTTAAGAGTTGCTCTTTCTCTGCAGATGTGCCCAGATGATTTCTTGTATTTTTGTTAAGAGCCATTCTAGCCGGGTGAAATGATATCTCACTGAGCTTTTCACTTACATTTTCCTGATGATTAGTGATGATCAACATTTTTTCATTATATTTGTTGGGTACTTGTATGTGTTGTTTTAAAAAATACCTGTTTAGATAATTTGTTAACTTTTCAATTGGATTACGTGGCTCATTTTGTTTTGTTGGGTTTTTGTTGCTATGGCTGCTGCTGAGTCCTTATGTATTCTGGCTATTAACTCTGTCAGATGCATAGTTCGTAAACATTTTCTCCCATTCTATATGTAGTCTGTTGATCTTTTTCTGCAAGGGTGTTTTTGATGAGTGTAACCTTTGAACTGATAGGCTGAGTAAAGCAGAGTGCTCTCCCCAACACAGATGGACTTCACTCAAGGCCAGGCTGGAACAGAAGGCTGAGCCTCCCTACATAAGAAGGAATGCCTTCTGCTTGCTGGGCTGCCTTCACGCTGGGACTCTAGTTTCTTCCTTGTCTTTCGGTTTTAGCTGACACATGAACTCTGTCTGTTCTTGAACGTATTGTCCTTCAGAGTAGACCAGTATCACCTTCTCTGGTTCTTAAGCCTTTGGGCTGAGACAGCAGCTACCCTATGAGCTTCCATAATTCTAGGAGCCAGTTCCTTAAATCTCTCTCTGTCCCTCCCTCATCATCCAATCAGCATCTCCATTGCATCAGCCTCTCCCTTCATGCTTCCACTTTTCTTTCCAGCACTGATATGTTACATACATATTTACACGTTGTAGTTGGCTTGTTGTCTCTTTAGGATTTTGTGGCGTCTATTGTATTATCCCATTGGCACATAGGAAGTGGCATATATACCTGCTGAATCACTAACTGAACCTCCTATTGTTCATAGCATTTATTTTTTAAATGTTGAATTAAAAAGTATTACCTAGTAGTTTCAACTACAGTAATGAAGTAGTACAGTTTTATATTTTTCATGCATCTTATCCCCCCGCTTTTTGTTTCACCTGTAGCCTACTCTCTATATGATGCACCCATTGGTGAATAAAATAACGTAGGATCTAGGGGAACATTTCCAAATGGCATGATAGCAAGTACAGACCAATAGCAACTCACAGAAGACAATTCACACTTTTATAAACTTGTAATAACCTCAGCAGATGGACCTTCCCAATAGTTTAAATGCCAATAACCACACCTGGATGACATTGCAATAGTTTGAAGAGCTCAAGTCTAATGTAAACAGCGACTGAATTGGGTTTCAGCAGAGTTGTGCTTTCAAAATAACCCATCTAACCAGCTGGGAGACTGAGGTAGCAGCAGAGCAGTGTGATGCTCAGGAACACTCTCGGAGCGAGGCAGTTCTCAGACACGCCCTGCTTAGGCAGGTTGGGCAACATGACTTCTAACTCAACAGTGTACTTGAGGCCAACTGCTTTCTGTTCCACAGGACAGAATTTCCTAATGTCCCTGACAAGCTGGCACGGTGAAACAGCCAGTTCCCAACGTACTAATGCTTACCCTGCAACAAAATTTAGAGACTGAGTCAAAGTTTCTGTAACATCTTGATGCCTTCAGACTTAAGTATGTCACAGAAGAATGTGACCTGCAATTTATTAAAGTTGCTATACTCAGAAGGTGGAGGTGCATTGAATAATTTCATTGAGATATAGCTGGGAATTAAACTTTCTGGAGGTGACAGTAATCTGACAAAACCTATACTTAATGTACAAGCAATCCCAGTTAATACAAAAATAATAACATTAGGGGCTGGGGATTTAGCTCAAGTGGTACTGTACCCACCTTGGAAGCACAAGGACCTGAGTTCAATCCCTGGTACCATACACACACACACACACACACACACATAATAATAATAGTAATAATAATAATAATAATAATAATAATAGTAGTAGTAGTAGTAGCATTATCAAGCCAAAGTATAACCAGAGGGCTGAAAAAGAGCTCAAATTTATGAAGTTTTAATAAATCTTATTCCTTATGTGGATAGATTTGATCTGTTTCCATCTACTCTTTTACCTTGTCCTGAAATGCCTTTGAATAAGTATGTGGGAAATTTTGTATTATATTTGAAAATTATCCTTTTTTTTCTTTTTTTGAGACAGGGTCTCACTTTGTAGTTTAAGCTGGTCTTGAGCTCACTATGTAGCCCAGACAGGCCTTGAACTCAGCAATGCTCCTGCCTCTGCCTTCTGAGTGTTGGGATTACACGTGTGAGCCACCATGTGGTACTGATTGCTGGTGGCTCTGAGTCACCATACCCGGTATTATTGTATGTGATTACCAAGGATAGGACCAGGGACCTTGCACTTGCTAGGCAGGTGCTGGAACCACTGAGCTAAATTTCTGGCCCTAAAAATTATCCATTTTTATTCTTTAAGGTATTCCTAAAATTAACCAAACTAAGCAACCGAATCAAACCAAACTGTACTTACAGAATTTGGTAGCAGAAGGTCTAAATTGAGGTCTAGGTTTTATTAATTATTAGCTGTGGATCCCTAAACAAGTTGCTTAACATCTTTGAAGCTTATCTTCCTCAACAGGAGAGTTACAATCAATTGTAAATATAAAGATGACATAATTTTAAAAATTCAAAGCAGCTTTAAGAAAGTGGGGTTGAATACTTTATCAGAAATGTATGCCTCCTTTGAAAAGTGAATTTAGTGCAGAAAAAAACTAGAAAATAAGGATATAAAAATATAATTCACCATTATATTTTTTATCCTTGTTAAGAATTGACTATGAATTTGGTTAATTTGAAGCCTCTAGTAGATAAATCATAGACATAGATTATCAGCTAAAAATATGAACCTACTAGACAAAAACAAGCACATAAACTTCATTCTTTTTGTGCTTATTCAACTGGGGTGCCTATGGAGACTGTGTTATGCTAAAAAGCCATGGAACAAACTGTAAAATCTCCTTTGTACTTAGATTTTATTCAAAGATAAGTTAAAACATTTTAACTTTGGGACACATCGATATCAGTTGTTGAATATCTTCTATGTATCAGATGCTCTATAAGTGAGGTACAGTAGGAAACAAAAGGTCTTGACTCTCATGGAGTTAATATTCTTGGCAGAGCAATAACTCTCAACTAAAGCAGAGTTGAAATAAATATGCAGAAAATCAACCTACATAAAATTAAAAGAACATAATGTGCTTTAAAAACAATTTATAATAAAGTGATATTAATTTAAAAATAAAAACATATGCCTAAACATGATTATGCCAGGAAGATGAAAAGGCAACAACTTGTATTTATCTATAAAAGAACCTGTTTGTTATCATTTATTATTTATCTGATATTTTGAAGAGTTAAATAAGTATATTGTATGTATAATTCCTATGACTTCAGCAGCTTCAGATGACAACTGAAACAGTATGTCTCAGACACCACAAAGAGCAGTTGTCATTGCTGCCCTGCTGTGATCCATCCATCCTTCCCTTCCTTCCTTCCTTCCTTCCTTCCTTCCTTCCTTCCTTCCTTCCTTCTTTCTTTCTTTCTTTCTTTCTTTCTTTCTTTCTTTCTTTCTTTCTTTCTTTCTTTCTTTCTTTCTTTCTTTCTTTCTTTCTTTCTCTTTCTTTCCTTTCTTTCTTTCTTTCTTTCTTTCTTTCTTTCTTTCTTTCTTTCTTTCTTTCTTTCTTTCTCTCTCTCTCTCTCTCTCTCTCTCTCTCTCTCTCTTTCTTTCTTTCTTTCTTTCTTTCTTTCCCAGTGACTGAACTTCGGGGCCACTGCAC
>PVIC010029074.1:0-22770 GCA_004025085.1 Thryonomys swinderianus
TACTTTCAGATTACCAGGGATTTCGCCACTGCAAGTGGAGGAGCCTCTGTATATGAAATGTCATGATATCACACAAAAGCTTTCATGTGTACTCTTGCATTGAGCTCATGCATTTATGGGGCTTCTTTTAAAAATTTATTTTTTATTAGTGCATGTTTGTAGTATATAATGTTTGCATTTCTTGTGAGAAGTCTCTGCATGTACATGTCTTAATTCCTTCCTTCACACCGTTCCTTCCCTCCCTCCCTCTCCACCAAGCTCTGGAACCCTTTAATACATGTTTAACAAGCACCATTCTCAGAGGGAGTTTATCTATTTAGAATTTAGACCTTTTAAGGCAAGTGCCTTGGATTCAGGAGACATTTGTAAGCAGTCTGCTTGCTTTTGGCATGAAACTCCTTCTCCTCCCTGCCCTAGACCAACAGCAACTTGCTGGAGAGATTTTGCCCCTTTTCTCTTCTGTCTTGTGAGATCTTGTCCTCAAGGCTCCAACCACCTGTTTGTGCAGGTGTGACTGGAAAAGTAAATGAGGGGTGTACTTTGTTCAGCCAGAGCTGCAAGTGCGTGACCTCATGATGTCACACCGGTGTCCCCGGTACTGGCCTGGTAGTCCTCTCCTCTGTTAATCAGATTCACCTCATCCTGGAAGCCAAGCCCTTCAGAGCACGCCGTAGGTGTTTCTGAGTCTCTAAGGGGACCCTGTGTCCCCACGCTAGTCCACTCGCCTTGATCAGCATCGTCTCTTTTCTCACTGTCCATCCTCCCATGGCTAGGGGCTATCAGACAAAACTGTCACTAAGACAGGTGTGGGGGGACACGCCTGACTCTCAGCTATTCAAGAGGCTGAGGCAGGATGAATTGCTTGAATGTACAAGTTCAAGACCAGCCTGGGCAACTCAGTGAGGCCTCAGTTCCAAAACAAAGCAAAAGAACTTCCCTCCTCAGAGAGACAGAATCCTGGTGACTCCTCCACAGATCAGGCAACACTTTGCCAGTGCTCTGACTCAGGAAGAACCCTCAGGAGTCCCTCGCTGTCCTGCATGTAAACACTTGAATGTGGGGTGCAGGCTGTACAGATCACGGATGCTGCAGCAGCGGCCCCACCCTTCCCCACTTCCTTCCTCTCCTTCTCCCCTGTCCTGGTACAAAGGATCGTAAATGCATTTTCTGATTTCTTGTGGTGAGAAAGTCTGAGCTCAGTGAAAGGCGGTGGGGCAGCGACTGTGGATCCCTCTTGGACACACGCACTGGCTTCTGAGGACTAACCCTGGGTTCTCAGGGACCTGCTGTGGGGAGCCCTGTCCGGCTGCTGCTCCTGCCCCTCAGCTCTCTACCTGGCAGCCTGACGTGGTGCCAGTTTACAGGTCTAGACCTGCCTGGGTGTGGCCAAGCAGCAGCCCCTTGCTCTGCTGTTCCTTAATGCAGTGGCAGTGTGTCTGGCCTGGCTGCCTGGCGTTTTCCCAGTGCTGACCACATCTGCTGGCCCTTTTGCTTGGCGGATCCCACTTCCTTTCTCCTGTGTGGCCAGTGCTGCACAGGGGCCAGTGCCAGGCCTGGGTCTGATTGGTCAAGTTCCTGGGGTTGTCCCGGAGCCACTTCCACCCCAGAGTCCACATGCTCACCTGGGCTTCCAGCTCAGAGGTCCTCAACACCAGCAGAACAGAAAGGCTCCATCCTGGTTCTTGGGGCCCCACAGTTGCTGCCCCCATGGGGTTACACTGGGGCGCATTGTTTCTAGCTCCAGATCTCATTCTTGCCAAGCACCCTGTCTGAGCAAAGCCCAACCCAAACCTGGCATGAGCCACAGTCAGGTGGACAAGGCTGCAATTTGGACCAAAGTTTGCAGCCTGTTGGGAGTCCAGTCCGAGAGTCACAGGTGCATTTGGCCCTTGGAGAAGACAAGCAAGGGCGAGGCAGTTGAGCCGGCCCACGGGCCAGGAGGACTGGTGTCCATAAGCTGGAACACACACGTAAGCAGCAAAAAGAGGTGGGCTTGTTGGGTTACAGATTTTATTTACCATTTACAAAAGAGGTCAGTGGCATGCACATTGGAAGGATGTTGTCTCTGGAGAGGTAACTGCGGACCCACCCTGTCCTGAAACAAGGGCTCCGCCTCCCAGAGCCCCCCTCCCCAGTACTGTCTGGGTCAGGACTGCAGGTACCCAGCAAGGATTCTGTGCCCTGGCATGTCTCAGAAATGCCCCAAAACACAGACAGGATGTCAAGAAGCCGCATATGCACTACTTTTGTGTACTCACCGCAGTCTAGAGGGCTGACTTGTGAGTGGAGCAAATGTAAAGTCACCCGGCTCTTTCCTCCCTGTAAGTGTGTGTGTTCATGTGTGTGTGTGCGCGCAAGTGCATATGCACACGTGTGAGCCTGGATGTCCTTAACCAGGGCAGAACCTCTTTGAATTAACCACTGAGGTCCTGCAGGGCTTCTTGCATGGGAACGACTGTGGCCCCAACGAGAGGAAAACTAGGAGGAGCCGGGGACACCAGACCAGAGCCCTGCTGCTGGCATACTGCTTGGGTTGGACGAGCCACTCCCTCAGGCTCGGACTGGACGCTGTGCCCAGCTCTGGCTTTCTCAGGCAGCGGCCTGGCGTGAGTGAGAAGGAAGGGAAGGTGGTCAAAGCCACTCCCTGCTCTGTGCCCAGCATAGCGCACCCTGAGAGGACTCGGGAGAGCAGCTGTGCAGGTCTGACCCTGCTCAGAAGGAATGATGGTCCAAGCACTTGGTCGCCGAGTTGCATGTGGCCCTCACACCACTGTTTTCACGGGGCTTACTTCCTTTATTTTACAGACAAGGGAGTTTAAACAGTTTCTCTACAGCTGGGCAGGGCGGTATGTACCTGTAATCCCACCTGCTGGGAGGCTGAAGCAAGAGGCTCTCACGTTTTAGCCCGGACCAGGCAGTGCAGCAAGACCACATCTCGAAAGCCAGTTCCCCTCTAGTTAGACACGTGCAAGAGCCGGTACGGGCCTCCTTCCAGCCTCTGAAGGGACCCTGACACTCTTGCTGGTGTCCTCAGGCTCCCGCTGACGTGCCACTTCTGAGCCCAGGATGGTCCAGCGCGGCACTTCTGCTCTGCCCCTGGAAAAGCCTGGCCCACACAGAGTAATGCGGGGTCCAGTGAGCACAGCAGGGTCCGCAGTCTCCATGCACGTCAGGCTCTGTGGTTTCCCTGGCTTTGGGCGCGGCCCTGCGGTTGGCATCGCCGCTCTCTGCTTGCCCACATCTGTTCTCCTGTGGCCTGCACGCTTTGCCGACGGCAGCCTCTGCCAGGCTCAACTTCTCTTTCCCGCCCTGCCTCAACCACGGGCTTCGGGATCCATATGCTCGCTGGCCTTGGCACCTGTGGCTCCTTGACAAAACACGACGAGGTGGCGGGGACCAGAGGGACTGTGAGGCCTGGGCTCGGCGAGCACAAGGTGCACGGAGTGGCTGCTGAAGTCTCGGAGGTTCCAGCTGTGTCCGGGGCGTGCGCCATGAGAGAGCTGCCAGTCTTACCGCCTGAGAAGCCCCCGAGCCGTGTAGATGGCAGTTTACATCATTGCACAAACAGGGGCGACCTTCAGGAGGATGGGGTGGGGGCGCCGTGGAAGCAGGGGACCGGCCACACCTAGAAGTAAGCCTTCTTGTCTGCACTCTTCTTCTCAAACTTCTGCTTGAGCTCCGAGACCATAGAGGACCTGACAGGGCTTCCCGAGGCCCGGGCCTTGGGTGACTGTTGGGGCTCCCGGGGGGCGAGGGATCCAGAGACCGTAGGCACCGTCCAGTGTGTGACCGTGTTGGGTGCCGCTCTGGGGGGTGGAGGGAGGGCTGGAGCCTTGGGGGGGGGTGGCGCTCGGGGGCAGCTGTTGTTGTAGTTCCCACTGGGGGCCTCCTCCTGGAGCATGAACTTGGTGGCAGGCTTGGCCCTCCTGAACTTGAGCCACTCGGTGCGGACGCTGCGGGGTGCGGGGCTGGGCCGCCTTCGGAGCACGCGGCGCACAGGCAGGACCTTGTTGGACTTCTTGTTGCGCCAGAAGGTGGCGGTGGAGATGAGGACAGTGATGGCCACAACCATGGCCATGACGCCGGCGAGCACACCCACAGCCTTCAGGGGGTTGTCCTTGGTCTGCAGCAGGAAAGTGGCCATGGGGTCTCGGGACAGCATCTGGAAGACAGGACCACTCCTTGTATCATAGGTAGACATATGTAGGCAGATAGATAGGGCTGCTCTTGAAAGATTTGCAAAAAGAAGATCCTTCTGAAGGTCAACATCATCAATGAGAAACTACACTTCCAGATAACAGCGAGCTACAGGCCTCATTCTCCTCCTGGGATGGAAGGACAAGGTCTGAATCCAGCCCCTCCTTGCAATGCAGTAATTACAAATTCCCCAGATAATGGGCAGGACCTTGAACCACCTGGAGGAGTCTCTTGACAAGACCCTCTAGGGCTTGATTCCTCATTGGACCCTATTCAATTAAAGTTGCTGAAACAAATGTACTTGTCATAATACCCATTGGTTAACCTTGGTTTGCCCAGATCTTATTGGAAACCCCCACTGTACTCATTAGCTAATTGTAGCCCATCCACTTTCTTGAATCTTATTGGTAGCCCTCTATTTCGGACCCGCCTCACCTTATGGCTTTGCCCCATAAAAGCCCTGTAAAAAGTGAGGTAGGGGGGTTACCCACTTTCCAGGTTCCCTCTTCTGTCTCTCTTAGGCAGAAGCTTTCTCTCTCAATAGAATTTTCCTACTCAAACTCCGTCGTTTTTAAAATTCATTCTTTGATTTTTAGAGAACATGAACTCACTTCAGGTGGGGAGCTAGGCCTTGCTCTCCTGCGTCACCTGCATTCAGCTCTTCCCACTGGGCCGCCAGAGAATAGAACGGGGCTGTGTGCCTCCTTCAACCTGACATTTTGTTAAGATTTCATTTTGTTAAGGACTTTGAGAATCTAGCACTCTGGGCTTCTTTATGGAAAAATGCACACCAGAAGCAGGGTTCAAGCCACCCTTTAGAACCACACGCTTGAGCAGAGGATGTTTACAGACCTTTCTGATTCCAGACTCTAGGCTACTGCCTGCCTTCATATATAAGGGAACCAACTAACCCAGACTTATCAGAAACCTGTTAAGTGGTGCCTTTCTGCAGGCAATGAACTGGCAACTACATATGATTTTACTGCCACCTTCCAGCGCCAAGCGAAAGAGGAATCATTCTTCCCATGTTCCAGGAATGTAGTGGAGGCTAAGCAAAGCCCGAAGTCATGCTTTTAAGTATGACAATTAGAATTTCAACATGACTCCCAGGAACCAATACCTGTAATAGCACCAAGCATCATTTGCAGGAAGCTGGGAGATGGGTCCCTCCCGCTGTGCATGTTGCCGAGAGGTCCGGGCTGGCTCGGTCCCCTTCCCCGGGCCATGGTTTTGCACCCACCTCAGTGTCTGTAATGTCGATCTTAAGCAAGGCTGTGGTGCTGAAGGACGGGGAGCCTCGGTCCTTGGCCTGCACCTCTAGCGACCATGTGCGGTCCCTGCTGGGCGTGATGTTGTGCAAGGCGTCCAGGGAGCGGATGGAGTTCTTGAGCCGGATCTCCCCTGTGTGGGCATCGATGTCAAATACGTTGGCCGGCTCTGCGTGGGTGATGGAATAGTCCACCAGGTTGTTGGGCTCCTCTGCGTCCTGGTCTATGGCCTGTGCATGAGGAGGGACAGACAGGGCTGGGCTTGGAGGGAACATCTGTGAACACTGAAGGAGTCAGTACAGAGCACGGGCTTCCTGGGGTGACAGGAAGTGGTCTCGATCCTACTTGGAGTAGACGGGAGTCGGGAACAGAGTGTGACCTACTATGTATGACCCAGAGTTTACCCAGGGGACTGTATATGTGCTACATGGTTCTACTCCCACAACAGGTCTAGGAAGTGGGCACTGGGGCGTCCACATCACGGGTGCAAAGTTAAAAGCTTCAGTGCTAAGCACTTGTCCAAAGAGAGACACAGAGGAAGGGAGCTGGGAGTCAAGGCTGTGGGTTCCTGAGTTCGTGTTTCCTCCACACCGGGAAAGGAGTGGAGCGCGTGGGAAGAGCATTGCTCTGAAGGAAGCAGACCATCTATGGGACTAATGCAAGACAATCTCTGAAGCTGCCTGAGCATTGTTTTTCATTTGCTGTCTTCTTTCTCAGAGAGGTTTTCTGGGTTGGAGTGGAGATAAAGTTCTATAAAGCACCATGCAGCCCACTGCCCTGGGAGAACCCAAATCCACTACATTTGATCTGAGGCTGTGGACGCATCACGGATGCACGCATGTAGTCCTTTCGTCCCCAGGGCTCTTGTAGTTCCTGGAATGAGGCTTTAAGGAGATCTCAGCTGCCTGAAACCTACCTCGATTTTCACTGGGGTCCCCAGCACCATCGTCTTCTCCTGGATGCTCTTTCCAAACTGCGGGTAGTGGTCATTGACGTCCAGCAAAGTGACAAACACCTCAGCCAGGCTGTACCTGCCTTCCATGTCCTCTGCCTTCACATAGAAATTATACCTGGCTGTGGCCTCAGCGTCCAGGTTGGCCCAGGGCTGGGTGTAGATAAGCCCGGTAGAGGGGTGGATCAGGAACCTACCAGTCAGAAAGCACAGGTGCACAAGCGTGTAGACACTCGCGCACACACTCACAGGGTGCACATGTGCAGAGGGGCGTGCACCCACATACTTGAAAGGACGAGCTGCCTTTAGAAGGCAGCAGGGGGCACCATGCAGCTTCTCCAAAGGTCCTCCTCCTGCCTTCCCTCCTTGCCGTCGGACTCCTCACTTGTTGCTACTGAGCTTAACAACTGGAATTGGAGCTTCTCCCCTGATCCCTGGTCCGTTCCTGCCACAGCCCATCCCTGCTTGTCTGGTTCCTGAAGCCTTGAGCCCAGGTGCATGCTGGGACCAGGACTTCCTTCTCTCCCAGTCACCTAGTGAGTGTTGCCATGCTTCTGCCTCAGGATCATGGTTGCTTCCCTTCCCCCCACCCCTCCCCACCCTCTCAACCTTGGATTTTACCCCGTCAGATCCCCCTGCCTTCAGCAGAAACACCCCTCCACCCACAGCCTCCAGAGTCCCTTGCCCGGCCTCTGTCTGGTTCTGAGGCACTCACAGGTCTGCCCCGGGCCCGTAGATGGAGTACTTGACTTCACCCCAGGATCCCGTGTCTGGATCCACAGCCTGCAAGAGACAAGCTCCAGTGGCACCTGTGCCGCAGCCAGGGCCCTGTGGCAGCTCCGGGAGCTGAGAACTGCTCTTGATGGAAAGCAAAGGGAGTGGGAAGTTTGCCCAGGGGGGCAGGAACTGAGAGTCTGGGAGCTTCCAGTGTTAGAGCCCAAAGGCACACAAGGCCTGGGAAGGCTGAGTGTCCAGATGTGTGTCTTCATTGCACACCAATGAGATGCTGTGACAACTTTTGTATCGATGAAGACACAGAAGCGAAAAGAGGGCAGACAGGTCATGCAAGGTCACAGGTACAGCCCGGGCTGTGTGATCTAAATGGAACTGGATTTGCCTCACATGACAGGCCCCTCCCAGCCCCAGGGCCTTGGCCAGCCCCAAACCTACCGTGACAGCCACCACGTTGGAGCCCCCAGGTGAGTTCTCGGGGATCCTGGCGATATAGTAGTGGGAGGTGAACTTGGGGACATTGTCGTTGGTGTCCAGGAGCTGGATCACAATATCTGCCGTAGAACTGAACTTCTCCGGGGTGTTCACCTCAATGGCCAAGAGCTGGGGAAGAAAGGAAAACAAGGGTGTCAGTCACATGCTGAGCCCCCAGCCGCTCTCCGTAGCACTGGCCTGGCACTCGCCACCTCTCTGATGCAGGGCCCTTCCCACTACCACCCAAGAAGCACACATCTTTATGCCCTCGTGCCTTCTGCTGCCAGCTTCTGCATCGTCTCCAACCATACTGAGGCCAGTGTCTTTTCGTTGATCTGTGTATTCCTTTCTTATTTCTCCAAATAAAGGCCAAGATAATTGTATTAAGGTTCTCATCACTTTTCCAGAGGAAGTTCTAGATATACATCAATCGGGGCAGCATTTTGAATTTTGTTATTAACGCAGAGACAGTCTGCACTTTCATAAAAAGTGTATACCACATCTCTACTGCCTCCTCTGTGGACTTTGGTGAGATGTCGTTTTCTTTTTTTGTCTTTTCAGTGATCCATGTTTCTTGTTATGGTTATTCTTAAGAATTTTGTCTGTTGGCTGTTACAGTAAAAGCTAATTTAGTTATTTGCTTTGTGGTACTGGGGATCAACTCTAAGGCCTTCACAGGGAACTATACCCTCAATCTTTTTATTTGTTTTTGAGGTGGGGTGTTGCTAAATCACTAAGTTGCTCAAGCTGAGCTTAGACTCGTGGCCTCCTGACCTCAGCCTCCCAGAGTGCTGGGACCGCAGGTGTGAGCCACCATGCCTGCCTACCTTGCAAAGGCCATGACAAAGCTGGTGCTCCTGGACCCGCAGGCCCTGTACCCCTGAGACAGCTGCGGTTTGGAAGCCACATCTCAGTGGGGCTGAGGCTGGGTGAGTTGGGAGAAGCCATTTGCGGGCCTCTCTTCTCCCCAGGCCAGTAGGAGGCCAGGGGGTCTGGGAGGGAAGAATAGGTCTAGAAATAGTAGTGGGTGTCCTTGGGAAGGAAAGGAGATGCTATGGCGAGCACCTTCCACACCCACCCTGTTCAGGTCAAAGCCAAGGCCCACCCACCTTGAAGGTCAACACTTTGGACTTCTCAAAGTCAATGGCTGCTGAGTTCTCCACAATGATGGTGACCTGGGCCTCATTGAGCACTGTCTGTGGGACCACTCGGAAGACGCCTCCGGGCCCCACCAGCCTCAAGTTGAATTTGGCATTGGCTCCCTGTGTGTTGGGGGTTAGAGGGAGGAAACAGGGAGGGTAAGTAGAATAGAAACATATTATGTGCCAGATGATCAAAGTATACAGTGAGCATTTCAATATACAAATTCATTACAGTAAAACACACGCTGTGAATCTGGGGAAGCACTCCCTCTTCAACCGCACTGAGTCATCACTCTTGCTGCTTTCTGAAGTCCTCCTTCATGAGTGTGTTTGCAAGGTGTGATCAAAACACAGCAGGTGTTGCTGCTGAGTGCTGTCCAGTAGGAAAGTGGGCTTCTAAAAACATTATGGAGTCTCCTCATCCTCTGGGTCTGACTGTACACCTACCAGCACCGAAGTCAACGTGACCACAAAAGGTAAGTTTTTGTTTTTTTTGAGATGGGGTCTCGCTTTGTAGTTCAGGCTGGCCCTCAGCTCACTATGTAGCCTAGGCAAGCCTCAAACTCAGCAATTCTCCTGTCTCTGCCTCCCAAGTGCTGGGATTACAGACGTGAGCCACCACACCCAGCACTGTGGTATGTGATATTGATGGCTGGTGGGCGTGAGTCACCTCACCCAGCATTGTATGTGGTTTCTGGGATCGAACTCAGGACCTTGCGCTTGCGAGGCAGGTGCCAGAAACACTGAGCCAAATCTCTGGCTCGAAGGTAAGGTTTTGAATTGGTTTAAGACACTGAGGCAGCCATGACAGTACAGCTAGACATTAGGAAAGAGAACCTCCAGACTGGCTGCAGGAAGTGGCCAGAATGACCGGGTCAGTGTGTTTGACGTGAAGTCGTTTTTGGAGGCATTAATGGCAGTGTGTCTTTTACTGTAATAATTTTTTTTTTTTTTTTTTTTGCTTTTTGAGACAGGGTCTTGCTTTGTAGTTCAGGCTGGCCCTGAGCTCACTATGGTGCCCAGGCAAGCCGCCACGAACTCAGCAATCCTCCTGTCTCTGCCTCCCAAGTGCTGGGATTACAGGCGTGAGCCACCACGTCCGTCATTGTGGTATGCGGTGTTGATTGTTGGTGGGCGTGTCTCCATGCACAGCATTCTATGTGGTTACTGGGGATCGAACTCAGGACCTTGCGCTTGCAAGGCAGGCACCGGAACCACTGAGCTAACCCTCTGGCCCAATGTAATAAATGTTTTTGACTTACACATTCACTATATTTTTTTATCGCACTTTATATATTCACACTAAATGAGGAGAATTCCTGTGCCCTTAACTCTGAAAGATGAATAGTCTTTCATGTTAAAAGCAAGCCAATTAAGGATCAGAAAGATTTAGCAGGATTTGAGCAAGGTCAATACACACAGGCCTGGTTTTGTCTGGTCTAGGAAGTAGAAGGGCATATTCACAAATGCCAGAGTGGAGGGTCAGATGCAAGTTTTTATTTTTTAATGGTGAACACCTTTAGGCCAAGCAGACCACCTTTGATTAGATAGCTGATCACTCCTGTGGCAGTTTGTGACTTGCCTCTTCTTGCTACCTGAGCTGAGAGAGGCAACACAGAGCGAGGGCAGCACACACACCTGGTCAGAGTCATTGACGGTGATCTTGAGGCCCCGAAGGATCTCACCCTGGGGCGGGTGCTCGTACATGGACAGCTCAAACCTGTTTTGGGGCCCACTCTCCCCGTAGAATGTCGGCGGGTGGTTGTTGAGGTCCACGATCCTGATGGTGACAGGGACCATGGCCTGGGCAGCTGGGCTCCCCGCAGAGCTGACCTCTGTCACCTGGTGGGAATAGCAACAATAGCCATGTGGCAGCCAGCAGCAGCCTCTGCCATCTGGCTCTGTGAGAGACCCTCTCTCCTTGACGCGGTCCTCCCCATGACCTGCCTCGGACCAGTTTGGCAGAGACCATGGGAATCACTCCATGGTGAGACTACAAGGGACTACAACTTCTGTCTTGCTGCCAGAGTTTGCCTTGCTGGTTTTGGTGAAGTAGCGACTAAAAGTAAAGCCAACCCATCCCTGTCCAGCCTCCACATGAGACAGACCCCAGCCCTGCCTGAAAACAGACAGACCAACAACCTGGTCAAGCCAAACAGGGAATCATACCCATTGAGAGAAATGAATATGTGTTGTTTGATGCTATTAGGTTTAGGGCAATGTGTTAGAAAGCATTAGATAACTAATTTAAGACACAGATCCAGGGCGGGGCCCTGAGCACCTCCTGAGCCATTGAGTCACGTGGCAAATGCCCCATGAGCACCTCCCAGGGCCCCCTTTCCCTTCTTCTAAAAGGATGTCCCGGGTCTAAAGGATGTTGTCCTAACGGGACCCTCCCTGGGTCCCTCCACACCCCAGGGGCTGTCTGGGCTCCCTTCCCACCAGCACTTCTCACTGACTCCCACTCCATGTCCAGCCCTGGCACCTCTGCATCCTCCCAGGGGCTCCGTTCCCCCCGCTGAGGTCACCAAGTTCTCCTCGGCTTCTTGGGCCCCTCCTGGTCTCCAGCACACACTCCTCCCTCCCCGCATCTACGCTGTGCACTTGCGGGCTCTCCCTCTCCTGGGCCAGCTCACGGTGACTTCACTTCTTTCTGTGCCTTCTGCAGGGTGCATGGACGCTTCCTCTCAATCCCAAACCTCTGTGCCCAAGCCCAGGTGTTTCCCCGGGACCCCAGCACCCACACCCTTCATTCCCCTCCTGCTGCACCTGCGTCCTTCCCCGTGCTCCAAGCAGCTTTGTAGCTGCTGATGCTCACCCTCCTCCCCGCTCACAGCTGTCAGCTGCCCTCTTGTGTGAACCTGCAGTTTTCTTTTCCGCCCTCCTCCTTCCCACGGCTCCACAGTGCCTCTTCCCCCACTCCTTGTCTGACGGCTCTGCCTCCTCTCACTTTCTCCCTAAGCTTGCATGAAAACCAGAGTTCCTGCCCAGAGCCCCGGGGTCACCCAGAGACTGAATTCCTTTTCTTGGGGCAAACGCTGGGGAATCTCTGCTCAGTGGCTCCGCAGTGCTACTGGGTGGTGCCGTTGAAACATGAAAACTTATTAAGAACTTCCAGGTGACATAGCAGAGCTCAGTGTGGGGCATTCCTAGCCACAGACTCTGGGACTGCACAGGTCACACGGCCTGCTCCAGGGAAAGCCCTTTGCTAGCATTTGGGCCTCCGAGCCCATTTCTCTCGGCGCCTCTGTAGCCTGCTGGGCAGGCCCACCCAGAGGGGGTTACCTGTACGTGCAGCTCGTACACCTCTCTGCGCAGCTGGGAAGGGCTCTGCAAGACCGAGATGGCTCCGGACGTCTCATTGATTTCAAAGGCTCCGCTGCTCCCTGTCAGAGATGTGCACTGCAGTTCAGCACAGGGCCACAGGGAGGAGCAAGGGAGTCACGCCACAGACTCCCCAACCTGGAGTATCATGATGCGCTATCGGCACCATCTGTGTGAGGCTAAGGGGGGAAACTGAGTCTCAGAGGGGCTAAGTAACTAGTGGAAAGTTACACAACAGAGGGACTTGCGTTCATCTATCCGGCTCACAGCTCCATACTGTGGGCTTCATCTTATGGAGCTGTGTGTGTGTGTGCGAGTGTGTGAACATTCAATCCAGACTTCAAAAGGCTGGGGGAGCCGGGCATGGTGGTTCATGCCTGTAATCCCAGCACTCGGGAGGCAGAGGCAAGAGGATTGCTGAGTTCAAGACTTGCCTGGACTACATAGTGAGCTCAGGGCCAGCCTGAACTACAAAGTGAGACCCTGTCTCAAAAACAAAAAACAAAACAAAACAAAAGGCTGGGGGAAACACAGCAATTCTAAGAGCGTAAGAAACACTCACCTGCTGCCTCAGAAATGCAGTGTCAGGGGAGGGGTCTGAAATGAGAGCAGCCCTCATGGCTGCCTGGCCTCAGGGCAAGCAGGGTTGAAGCACACCGGTCACTCCAGAGGTGCCCCTCCCCTCACTCTACAATACCTGGTTCTCCTGGTCCCACCGTGGGCGCCCATGACCCAGAGCTTTTGAGGTCTTAGCTTTGGTCACATGGAGAATCTGAGTTGAGGCGCAAACTGGGCAGACTCACCATTCACAAGGCGGTAGACAAGGTGGTTGGGTCTGCCCTGGTCCCCATCTATGGCGACTACTGTCAGTACCTCGGAGCCCTGGACAGGAGGAGGAGCTCCTGAGCTGGTGGGGATGCTGGGGCCTCCCCTCTCCAGCCATAGCCCATCCCCTCCCTGGCCAAGGCCTCTGGGTGGCCCCATTTTGTGAGCCAGTTCTGCTGGCACCAGGGCTGGAGGGACAGTGGTGCCTGCCATGTCCTGGCCAGTGGGGACAGAGCACTAGGTGCCCAGTACTCCTGCTTCCTCTTCCACATGCCATCCTTTCCTTCTGGCCCCTCCACTTTTACTCTCCTCTAACCCTGAGGGGTGCAAAGGAGACGGAGGTGTGTCTGGACCACAGGGCCCCAAATGTGAGGTCTCAGAACATGGGTTCCATCCTGTGATGCCCTGAGTGTTGTTTAAAAGGTTTTTTGGGGAATGCACAGCCAGACAAGCCCAGCTCAGCCTCTGTCTGCACCCAGTGGATGCCCCTCGCACAGGCTGGGCATCTTTCCCTTCCCTCTTTTGGAGGAGCCCGGCTTGTCCAGACCCAGCCTCTGTGTGAGGAATGCCGCAAGCCTGTGAGGCTGGGGTGGAGGGAGCCCAGGTGTTCCCAGCAGATGTCCCAGGGAACCACAAGGACAGGAGGCATCTGGAGGGCCCCTGGTGAGGGCAGCCACCCACCGGAAGGGTGTCCTCGTACACGTAGCCATAGTATGGCGTGCCCACGAAGACAGGCGCCGTGTCCTGAACGTCCTCCACATTGACTGTGACTGTGGTGCTGGCTGAGAACACCACGTGGGCTCCTCGGAGCCTACCCCCGCCGTCCTGAGGAGGAACCGGGAGACAGGAGGAGGGTGAAGGCAGCTGGGCCCAGGCTGCTCAGCTGAATCAAAGGGCAGCTGCTTACTCTGAGTTTCTGTCCACTCTTTGTCCCTTGAGTTAGTTTTTTGACTCACAGGGATGTTAGGACTTAAATGGGACAATGTGAAAAGGGTTTCATCCAATGCTCAGCATGCAGTTGGTTGGGGTGAGGAGGAGGCTTCAAAGTTCAATTATTCTTGCAAAATAAACTACTAGGCCCAGAGCTAAGCACCTATAGATTCTCATCTCCTCACTATGCATTTTAGAAATGCAAGGAACATTGTTAAGCTTAAGAGGAAACTGAGGCTCAGAGAGGGCAACTGGTTAAGTGGAAAGGAGGACTGAGGTGGGCAAAGCTGGCTAGAGAGAGGGGAACCCAGAGGCTGGGTCATGGAGAGGGATAGCAATGTCAGGAGAAATCCTATTTGGGAAAATTAACTGGAGAGTTGGGATACAACTGGGCCGAGCTTTTCTGTCTGCAGACCGGCTCTGACATGTCTAGACTTGAGGACTTGGCTCTTTATCTTAGTCTCTGGGAATAACAAAGACCCCAGTGGTGCCAGGTGCTGTGATGCTCCAGGGCAGAGCTACACTGGGACTTTATCTATGTACTTCCTCATTGTTCTAGCGTGTACAGACATGTTGCCCTCTGAGGGACTTGTTACATTTGTTACTTCTGATGTACCAAAACTACTACCCTGAGTGACCTCTAGCACTGCTGGCTCCAGAGGTAGTGAATAAAAGGAGTGGCAAGCCTGAGTTTTTCATCTTTGCTGAGCAGAGTAGCATGGATCAGGCCCAAGCTCAACATGTTTTCTAAGTCTCATTTCTGCCTATTAATTATTTCACCTTGTGCTGTCTGACTTGCAGATGACTAGTACCTAACTGCAAAGGTTCTAGTTACATTGCCTTCCCCTCTTCCTTACAACTGTGTAGGGTCACCTGGCCCCGCCCAAGGGGCCTTGCTCATCAGCTTCAGAGGGTTGCCCACTCCGTCCCAGCACATGGAGTGGGGCCTGCTGGAGGGTACAAGCCCTGAGCTGCCACCCATGCCACTTGGTTCCTCCCAGTCCTTCCTCTGTTACCTTGGCGACCACGGTGACCAAATGGGTCCGTGACTTCTCATAGTCCAGAGTGGCCCCGGCCTGGAGGCGCAGCACCCCACTGTGGGGGTCCACAGCAAACTGGGTAGGGAGAAGGCTCTGGAAGAGACGGGGAGCTGTTGGACACTGGGGAGGAGCCCAGGCTGCCGGGACACCCCCCATGCTCCCTGAAGGGATCCTTCCCATATGGGGCCGAGGTTCCCACCCTAGTGCTCCTACGTGAGCCGTGCTGGGAGCTCCTGCAGCATGTCAACGCCAGCACAGTCCCTCTCTGAAGGCCTTGGCCTTTCCTTTTTTTTGAGACAGGGTCTTGCTTTGTAGTTCAGGCTGGCCCTCAGCTCACTATGTAGCCCAGGCAAGCCTCGAACTCAGCAATCCTCCTGTCTCTGCCTCCCGAGTGCTGGGATGACAGGCGTGAGCCACCACGCCCGGCACTGTGGTATGTGGTATTGATGGCTGGTGGGCGTGAGTCTCCACGCCCAGCATTGTATGTGGTTTCTGGGGATCGAACTCAGGACCTTGCGCTTTCGAGGCAGGTGCCGGAATCACTGAGCTAACCCCCCGGCCTGGCCTTGGCCTTTTCTGCTCAGCAAGACAGACTAAGCTCTGGGCCAGAAGTTTCAGCAGGCAGAAGGTCTGCAGCATGGCTCCTCTAGAGGGAGCTGGTGCTCTGGAGTCACAGGGGAAACTTACTGGGCCTCCTAACCACACCAGGGAGGCAGCAGCCACACAGGGACTGCAAGAGCCCTGTCTCTGTGTGGGACCCAGGGGTCCTGGAGCTGTAACTGGAGCTTTACTTATATCCAGTCCTCTCTGCAGTCCATTGAGGGTTGGAGGCACTGACTTCAGGGCCCTGGGGCTGGAGGACATCCCTGTCCCCTCCAGCCCAGAACATAGTGGGATCCCACGTGTCCACCCTACCTGCAGGAAGTAGGTGACACTCCCTCCAGAGCCTGTGTCCCTGTCCACGGCATGGACTGTGAAGATGCTGCTTCCAGCAGGTGTGTCCTGAGGGGACACAGCCAGGGGAAGGGTGGGGCAGTGACACAACTCAAGAGCCAGGGGCCCAGGGCTGTGGCACAGTGGGGTCCTGAGTGAGAAGGTGACAATGAACGTGTAGAGCACTTGATGGGATGGTGACAAAGGCCCATCAGAGCAGAGGGAGGGAGAGGGAAAGGAGGAGGAGCGAGGGTCAGGGAAACCCTCAAGGGGGCTTACATGTGATGAGGGGACCCCACTTGAGGGCACGGATCATAAACACAGTCACAGTGAGGGCCAGCAGGGGCCACACTCAGTACTGGGCAGGAGTGAAATCCCTTCCTCCCATCGAATTAGTGAACGCTTTAAACTGTGAACAATCCTGGCATCGGCAGGGGCGAGAGACAAATTCTACCGCCACTGCAGGCCAGCATAATGGGAGGTGTTGGAGGGGCTACTTTCGGAGCAGAAATGCACGAGGGGGCACATGGTGATGGATGTGGGGATGCAGAGGCGAGGGCCCTGCAGGGGCAGTGATCCACGGGCGGTCAGGTGCCCTGGGCCGGGTCACAGGGCCGCCCAAGGAAAGCCGGGGCCCTCACCCACCTCGGGCACCAGGACGATGTAAGGCTCCTGGGTGAAACTGGGCGCCTCGTCATTGGCATCCGTCACCAGGACCGTGACCTTTTCTGCCACCTGAGAAGGGGAAAGGGGTCAGGGGTCAAGGTGATGACACTTGCAGGGTATGAAGGATGATGGGCTCTATACATACTTCCCTCCTCCTGCTCCCAGTTCCTTCCCTATTGTTCATGTATGCAAGAAATACTAGTAAGTGGCCACTCCAAGCACCCTGCCTCCTCCCCAGGGTACATCATTTTGCAGCAGGCTTGGTGGCTTTAGGATGAGGGAGGACTTATCACTAGGGTGCTAACAGTGGTGTCCTGAGGGCAGGGCTCCTGCAAGGAACCACTTGAGGACACCAAGCACACCATGCCCAGGAAAATGCCACCTGCAGGCCCATGAGTGCAGCATCCAGAGGCCCCCAGAAGAGGCATCGAGCCTTGGCAGACATGTTTTGTACAGCAGGGAGACACTGAGCACGGGGCAGGTTTGCCAGAGGGAGGAAGTAGAAAGGAAACCAGGAAGAAGGAGCTTCACACCAAGGACACAAAAGAGTGAGACAGCTGCCCACCAAGGACAGATTTACTAGATGGCTGGTTGGCAGACAGGGAGAAAGCTGTCTGAGGCAGGTGGCACCTGACAGGGGCGATGCTGAGTGCCTGGGAATCCTGGATCTCAGCCCGAGGGTGCTGGGCCAGCCACTGGCACTTTCACAGCCGAGGAGGGGCCAGAAGGACGTTTCTCAGTGCTGTCTCTCCAGTGCACTGGGGCGGGGAGGCTGGAGAGCCTGGGGCCTGCTGCAGCTCCCCGAAGCAGTGGTGAGGGCTGTGGGGCAGGAGGTGAGGACAGCCAGGATGGCCTGCGGCTGGGTGTTTGGCTCAGGGGACGGCCAAATGTGAGGGCAGGTTGGAGGAGGAGCTGGGAATGTGGGTTGGGCCTAGCGGAGCTCAGCTGAGACAGCTTGCTGTCTCCCTCCCTCCTTCCCTCTCTTTGCTGCTTGCTGCTGTGAGCTCTCCTTGCTGCTGCGGGCACTTCTGGCAGGTCTGGCTGGCCCTGGCCTGAGTTTACCAGGGAGCACACAAGAGGGCTGGACAGGAAACCTATTGCTACTTATGTGCGACTGTGTGGCTTGGTGCCCACTCACCAGGTTCAAGCCGTCGGAAATGCTGATGATGGCTTCGATCTCGTCCTCCCTCTGTGGAGCACAGAGACTGAGTGTCCCGGACTGTGATGCACCACGGGGACTCCAGGCTAGTGAGGCCCCGTCTGTTCCCACAGAGCAGGCCTGCGCAGGGCCAAAGGAGCCCTGGAACAGGCAGGTGGTGGCCACAGCAGAACTAGTGCGGTTGACAGTGGCCTCCTGTGTGCTGGAGACCTCCCTCTGGGGTCAGGAGTTCTCCAGAGAGACTGCACGGTTCTAACAGCAAGTGCTCTCCACTGCACAAGGCCACAGGCAATAAGAGCCCCTATGTGCCGGAAGGAGATTGATTGCCTTTCTCTCCTTATCGTTTTCCTCCCCTCATCTTGCCTTGCATCTCCGCATTAGAGTTCTGCAAAGATCTGTGCCTCAAGTGCCTGTGAACCAGCAGGGCATGTGTGCGCATGTGTGTGCACGTGTGTGTGCTGCCAGCAGCCCCAGTTCCCACCCCATGTCCTAATAGCCACTCATGTCGCTGAGTCTCTGCGACTTTCCTTTCCTATCTCTGCCCGTCCGACTCTCCAGAATTTTGTCATTGAACTGGAGCAGGCATAAGCCTCGCGCTGAGGTCTTAAACCAGATAGGAAGCCCACATGCTGTCACCTTGGGACTGAAGGACTGTGGAGCAGTGCGGCTTGGGCAAACTCTGCCTGCTCCCCAGCCCTCTTTCTAGCCCCATCCGTTCCCTAAATTCCTTACAGCTCACAAAGCTTCTCCAAGGTAGGCTTGAAATCCGCGTACAGAGGTGTTTTAGCAGCCTCTGAGTGCAGAATTCTTTCTAACTGCATGAGTTTAAAACATTAGCAGGGATGGCAGGTGCTCGGGAAGCCCCCTCTGCAACCGGAAGTCCCTGAGCTGCGGAGCGGACCCCTCTTCTGTCCCTGCCTCTGCAGGGAGGGTCTGAATAACACACGCACAATGGGGTACCTTGGGGCCCTGCCCATGGAAGAGGAGTGTGCACAGCCAGTGGCATAGCCCGTCACGCCCCCACACCAGCCGGTACCTCTCTGTCCAGCTGCTCAACCAGGGTGATGTTTCCAAAGTTCTGATCAACAGAAAAGACTCTTCTAGTGCTGGGGTCAAAGCTGATGTGGTAGGAGACGGGGTCTCCCTCGGGGTCTGTGCCGTTGAGGGTGTACACGTGAGCGCCTGAAAGGAGACCCGGGAGGGAGGTCCTGTAACCAAGCACAGAACTCTTCCTCGGAGCAGCCGCAGGACCAAGGACCCGACTCTTCACACAGTGAGCGTTCACTTCGGTGCCAAAGGCGCGGCCGGCTGGCTGTGGCGCCCTGGTTATCTTTTTCTTCACAACTATCTCATTATGGGCGCTCTGCTGATAATAATCTGCTCTGCGGATTACACAGGTGTTCAGGTCGCTCTGCCTAACTGGAGGCTCTGGGTTGCCCTGTGCCTGGAGGGACTTCTCAGGATCGAGTAGGGGGATCCCTGGGTGGGGGAGAGGAGGGGGGGAAGGTCTTTGAAGCGGGAGAGGTGACCGAGGGTGGGGTACTCCCCTGTCTAACTGGCCTCCCCCTACTCGCTTTTCCCAGCTCCAGGCCTGACGGGTGAAGATGAGGAGTCCCTAACTCTCCTTTTCCCCTCGGCCCCTCAGTGCACATCTCAACCTGCTGAAAGCTCTTGGGTGGCTTTAAAGCCCAGAGGCCTCACCATCGGGGAGGTAAAGATGTGCTCCAGGTCACACACCAGCCACCCAAGGAACAGGGCCTTCCGGAGGTGCTGCCCGCCAGCGCCTGCCCCAGCCACCCGGCTTTGGGCCCTGGCAGCGCGACAGCTCTTTTCCCTCCAAGCCCTGAGGGAGAGCCGCACTAACCGGGCGTCCCGGGATCGCGCAGCCTCGGGCTGGCTCCGGAGGGGGAGTCCGGGTCGTTCCCTGCGGCAGAGGCGCGCGAGCCTCCCCGGGAGACCTGGGGTGGCTGCTCTCTCACCTACGGGGGTGTCCTCCGGGAGGCTGAACAGGGCCATGTTTCCGTTGGTGCTGCCGGCTCCGTTGTCGAAGAAGTGAGGGGCGAAGTTGGCCTGGGCTGGGAAGAGAAACGACCCGAGCGGGGAAGGGTCACTGTCTGGACGCGCGTGTGGCAGGAGGGCACCGGTATCCCCAACTCCAGCGCCCCAGGGTCCCCGCCGCCTGCATTCTGGAGCCGATCTAGGCGGAGTTGCCACGGACGCACAGGACCAGGATGCCTGGAAACCGGGCTCCGCCCTGTCCCTCCCATCAGAGGCAGAGCGGGGACGCTGTTCACAGAGGGGCCCCCGGACCCGAGAGGCAGGACACTCCGCCCTGTCCCGCGTCCTTGGGGAAGCGAGGTAGCGGGGTCTCAGCCCCGGACCGCGGGCTCCAGGGCGCCTCGCATCCCACGCTCGAAGCGGACGGTCTCCTGCTCTAGTCACTCACCCAGGCAGAAGCCCAGCAGCCCCAGGACCGCGCCGGCCGGCGGGGCTCGCCCCATGTCTCCGCGGCGGACGCAGCGCGGGAGCGCAGAGCAGCCCCAGCAGGAGCCCGCGGACCTCAGTTGGGCGGGGGCGGGGCTCGGTGGCACCTCGGCCGCATCGGACCAATCGGGGCCCTAGGGGGCGTGGCCACCCGCACCCCCTGCTGGAACCGGGAGCTTGGACGGAGAGAATGGTCCGCTGGAAGATCGGGGTACCTGGGCCCCCAGGTCACGGGTGAGCGGCTCGGGCTCTCCTGGAGTTCTTCCTTTTCATGAACTTCCTCTGGATCGAAGAGTCGGCTCTCCTCTCTGCGCGGACCATTTGTGCACATCAGAAACTGCGCGGGGAAGCCGCCAGCCTTGGGCGGAAGGGAGGGTGGGGGTGCAAGGGGTGCTGCGTTCGTCCTGCAGGTCCCGGGGACCATCCGAAGGCTTCGCAGAGCAGCCATGGGGAGCAGGGTGGCAGCGACGGAGTGCCAGGGGCCTATCTGGGGTCTCGGTCTGTCCCGCCCCCAGGCCAAGCCGGCTTCCCAGGTCTCGCGAGGGTCGGGGCACTGGGCAGCATAGATGGCCCTTCTCCCGCTGCCAGGGCCGGTCTGTGGAAGGCGAGCTTGCGCCCCGGGGAGGAAGGAGGGTGGTCTGAAGGCAGAGTAAAGGAAGAACTGAGACAGACGCCGCGGGGTCTCGGATTAAGGGGGGGCGCCCCCACCCTTGCGTGGGGGTCCTCAGCCACCTAGCAAGGACCGGGGGTCCTGAGAGGAGAAGGAGGGGCCTGTGCTTTACAGAGGAGAGACTTACAGCTCCAGGAGGGTTAGAAACGTTCCTCCCACACAGCCGGAGCGCAGCGGTGGGATTCCCACCCAGACTGGGGCGGCTGAGACCCGGAAGCTGCCGAAGCTCCGTCCCTCACGCACACATCCCTCCCTTCCTTGGCCCAACACTGTCTTTGTACCTTGGAGTCTTTTCCCTAAGGAGCCTCCCCGACACTGTGTATGCGATTCAGAGGGACTGAGGTTCTCTGGATGGGGGGCTTTCAACGCTGAAATCAGGCCACTCTGCAGTAGCCTGGGCTGGGTGGGTGAGTGGGCGACCGCTCTAGATCTGGTGCTGCCCTCAGAGCACCGAACGCCTTGGAACAGCAGGTCTTCACTATCACCCTGACTGTGACCTTGCAGTGTTCGGGTCTAGAACCTGCCAGGAGTACGCAGCTTGTCTTAGCCGGGAGGGGTCGCCCGCCCTGCTAGGGGGGTATTGGCCTCGGCACCCCAGCCAGCTGACCTCTGGCTCTGTCCCTGTGCGTGCTGACCGCTGAGCTCCCCATCTCCAGGGCCTTGCACGGGGCACTCGGGTGCAGCCCTGTCAGGTCATCTCAGCTCGGGTTCTGACAGCTTTCCCTCTGGGGACATGTGGCAGCCGGTCTAGTCCTGCTAAGTGAGAACTGAGCTTTGGCTGCTGGCATGCGCATGTGGGTGCGTGTGCCCGCCTCAGCCTGCCAACGTGCCTCTGGGCTCAGGCTGCCTCCACACCTGTGCCCTGACTTGGCCTGGCTGAGTGCACTCACTCACAGTCCTTGCCCACATGGGTATGTGCACATTTGCACAGCTGTGCACAGGTGTGCTCACACATATCCACGCCGCTATCTACAGACATACACGAAGAGCTCCAGTCCCATTGAAACGCCCTATGCTCACACACATACACACGCACACTATCTACATGTGACTTGCTCATCACCAGTGCACACATGAGCATGCAGGTCTGAGGGAGCATGCACACCTGCCTGGGGGCCAGGTGCTCTTTAGGGCACCCCGGAGCACAGGAAATGGTGAGTAGTGGATGCCAGCCTTCCAGGTTCACCCTCCTCTCCACCCTGGCTGTGGAGAGACAAGGGCAGTGTGCAGCCCCCACATTCTGCTTCTGCCCCGCTTTCTGGGGTGGGTAGGGGTGTCCCACAGGCTGCCCTCTCCTTGGCATGTGGTGTCTCTGGCTGCCCTTTTCAGCCTCTGAGCAAATAGCTGCTCATGGTCTAGAGACGGTTTTGCTACCCAGGATGGTGGTGCGAATAGGGGACCTAAATAGACCCAAGGTTTGGCCGAGTGTGGGGAGGTCGGTCTTTGGACATCATGCTGGCACTGGGCATCTGTCCTAGCTGAGGGGAGGGACAGGTCTGGACCAGTTGGACCTACTCAGGTGGAAGTGGGGTGCTCCCACCGAAGCTGTGGACTCTGGAGTCAGCAGCTTCACTGTGTGCCCAGGGTGCTGGAAATGGACTCTGGAGAGCATCCACTCTGAACATGGCCTCCCTTGTCCCCCCAGGTGCCCAGGTCCAGTAGAAGGTGGCTGCCTCAGTTCCCCGTGGCGGGAGGAGGGATCCTTTCCCTACCAGCCTGAGCCTGCCTTCTTCCTCAATGGACAGACTCTGCCCCTGCTCCCTGATTCTGTGTAACTGACTTCTGAATTCCAAAAGCACCACTTTCAATGTGACATGCACCCTGGGGGCAGGCTCTCCAGGCCCAGCTGGTCTGTTTCCATCCTGAAGTTGTCTCCTTTGTTATCTCAGTCCACAACAGGGCTGGCTGATCCTGAGTGTGGAGCATGTCAAAGAAGGTTTGCACCTCCTGAAGGCTCCTCTCCTCAACCTGGGC